>CM042951.1:8060108-8146461 GCA_023678885.1 Pogostemon cablin | reverse complement strand
TTCAGAGCGGAATACCCTTGTTTTGTCGCTGCCTTGTCATGTAAGTTAGGATCCGTTCAGGATACACGATGATGAGATCGTGATCCAATAGTCAAGCGATCAGATTCTTCTGAGGGGCAACTGAGGAACCAGCATACGCCTTAGTCATCTCAAGGAGATCTTCGAAAGCAGGAAGGCCCGATGAAGGCTTGAGTGGGGTAGTGGTTTGATCAGGCATAGCTTTAGGGTTGTGTAGATTAGCAAGTAAATCCATCAACCATGTCAATTTAAAGTCGAAGCTTTAATGTAACATTTAACATAATTTTTATAAAAATTAATAGGTTAAATATAAATATTTACAAATAATATAATTAAATTAATATAATATATTTTTGTGCTTAACAAAGAAAGTAAATCAACAAAGCTTTAAAAAGTTATGACAATACACTTTTGCGTTTGATCCGTGCGATGCACGGGGAGACGTTATGACAATTTTTTTTGATAAATTTAAAGAATTTAAAACAAACGATTTTTTTTATTGAGTATTTTATTTATAAAGGATTCTGCATACAAAAAGTATGTGGAATACTCCCTCCATTTCGTCCGAAGGGTTATATTTATTTATTATACGGGGTTAATGAATATAGTATTTTAATGCGTTATGTGGTGAAAGATATAATATTTTAACATATAGTTGGTAGTTGAATTAATATTGTGTGAAGGCCCCGTAGAGATATATTAATTATTTGGTGTGGGTCTTATTTACTATATAGAGAAATGTAAACTTTATGATGAGACGTCCAAAGTAAAAATGCGTAATATTATGTTGGGATGACAGGGAGTATATATTTTTAATATTATGATTCCAAACTTATATTTAGTATTTGAAATATAAAACTTGAATCATACTCTCTCCATCCCTCAAATTATTTCATACATTAAATTTTCGTCAGTCCAAAAATTTATAGACACTTCTAAAAATAGTAATGCATAATATCAACACCATTAATATACCACAATACTGCAATATTATTGCTCATTTTTATACTTACCCAAAAACCTTTATACACAATTTTCATTAAATTAAACATTTTTTTACTTTATACATTCAAAAGCAACTTACAACAATTTTCAATAAAAGTGTGGAAAGAACTGTGTCTTCATATTTTTGTCGATGTGAGGTTATAATTTTTTTTTTCCATCTAACAGTTGTTCATTTCCTTACATATGCAAAATTTCATACGAATAAGAAATCAGATGCATTCCCAAATAAGGGTTGAGAACATTTTGTAATCTTGCAACTACATGTTATTAATTAGGGCAAACAGTATATGCAAGTAATTATACAGATAGCATCACACTTGTGATATTCTTAAGATTCGGTAGTTTTATATTTCTCATGATATATTCATCAAGATACGCAATCCATTTCCTTTTCTTATTATTTTGTTTGAATAAAAAAGATAAAGTCTCTTGTAAGACGTTACTAATGTGAGACGGTTTATGAGATATGTTAAAATATGTCATTTATAAATAAAAATATGATTAATGGTTGTTAAAATATTTTTTCTAAAGTAAGATAGATAATGACTTAAAGTAAGTTTTTAAAGTATTATGATTGATTTATTATTAACATACTTTAACCATAAATAAATTACTTTACCTACATAATAAGCATACTTTGAGTCGAGGTGTCTCACAAGAGAATGTCTCAATAAAAAATGGTGGGTGTTAAGCTTGATAGATTAACCTTCAGAGATATCTTTAAAGAAAATAAGATAAAATGTGCCTTTTAGTGTGATATCTGCATATATATGTATATAAACAAATAGTAAGATTCAAATATAACATTATATTATCGAGCAAAAAATATTTCATTGTAAGATTTATTATTATTATTTTAGATGTGTTACTTAAATATTTATATTTTTCTTTTTGGTAGGTGTGATCCATATACCAAAAAATTAATATCCTAAAAGTTTTAAAAAAGTATTACAAAATTTTTCATTAACTCAAATTAAGGTTAGAGGTAAAAAGGTTAAAATACAACTAACCCCACATACCTTCAAGAATAAATTCGACTTGTAGGACAATTAAGTCCATACCCGTTTATATCCTTTGAGCTTGAACAATTGCAAACTCTCAATATAGAAATATTTCCGATTGGAATAACTATAATACAATACCTGCAGCCTCTAAATTAAACATCTTTAACTTAAGAAGAAAAGGTTTTCCCTGCTAATTTTGATCCGGTATGAAATATGAGTTCAATATTTGACAAATAAACATTGTGTTTAAAAGGTAAAGGTACAATCATTCAGATTTTTTAAAAGAAATTTTAAAACCATTCTATTTCCACCTCACCATGAAGTGTCTCCAAAAACTCACCAAGAATTGCAATGAATCTGCAAGTTCTTTTTAAATGATGTGATCTAGTGCGGTAAGTACATTACTGAAACCCTACATAAACATCAAGATAGTGGAGTAACCTTTAAATATCCAAGTAGATAAGAATATATTGTTAGTTATAAAGTTAAATATAAAAATATATTGAAAATTTTCTAAAACAAACTTTATTGACAAATTGAAAGCAAAAATAAACCTATATTGTATTGCCTATTGATTACGGATTCAATTAGTTCAAATTAAAGCAGGATGGGATGGTTTTTTTTTCATATATCTTGAAAGAAAAAAAAATTGAAGACGTCAAGAAAATATAATTGTACTCAAATTAATGTTTTTACAACAGCTCATACACTTCTAAATACCTCTTTAAAAATATAATTCTTGTAAAGCGATCTATTTTATACCCTCCTTCTTTTTCAACAGAATTTTTAGTATAATTTTTAAACTTGAATCAATATAATACTATAACTTTATTTTTATCTGAAAGAGTTAGCGTTTTTATAAGTTAAAATTAAAACTCTAAGAACATATATAGCATCAATTCATAGGGGTGGTATATGCTCTAACTTACTGGGCACGTACATACAATTAACAATTGGCCGTTTATGCACATTTTGTATGTAGAAATATGTGATTTTTTTTTTCAAAACTTGAATAAATATAACACAAATTATTTTTAATATTTGAATCTTGAAACTCCAACAATTAAGACTTCTGTAATTTGGAACCAAATTTCTAAAAATGATATCAACCCTTAGTGGTTGATATATGTCTTAAATGGCTTATATCATTAACAACCATCTTTACTTAAATTGCAATTAAGTACCAATTTTTAAGAAATTTGTAGAAAAGAATATCATATTTTATTTTTAGAAATTGCACCCATATTTTATACTCCCTCTGTCCGATAGCAAATGTCCCATTTTGTCATTTCGGTTACGACCATCCAAAATGGTCTCATTTCCCTTTTTAAACATATTGAACACACACATATCACTAATACAACTAAAATATAGGACAGACGCACCATACTAATACAACTATCCACTACATATTAAATAATAATAATCCTTAATCTACACACAAAAAGCAAATAGCACCCTTGTCAGCGGACAGTTGGATGTATTTAAATTTAAATTTTTAAAAATTTTTTATATAATTAAAAATTTTTATTTAATATCTATAATTAAATTATTTAATTTACAAAGATAATATAATTTCAATTTGGTAATTTTGATATAATTAACTTTTAATCCTATAACTTTTTATTTTTAAATTTTATTTTTGTAATTTTTTACTTTTTTAATTTTAGTTTTGTAATTTTAAAATTTTCGCTTTTGGTCTCTTGCAAAAACTTTTTTCAAACTTCCAGAACTTACAAAGTCTTATAATATTTTTCAAATCTTTTATGTTGTTCTTAAAATTTGGCAAAAGGACCAAAATAAAAATTGTGAAAATTATAAGATTAAAATTAAAGGATTAAAATTAAAAAAAAAAGTTAAAAGTTATAGGACCAAAATTAGATTTTTCAAAATTGTGGGACTAAAATTGCTATTTTCTCAAATTCTAGTTTATGAACAAAAATTCAAGCATTAAAAATAGTAAAATTCAAAACATAAAACTTATAAAACTTAGTTGAAAAAAATTAACTGCGGTGCACCTGGCAAACGGTGTACCCGTTAGATTAGATTTTTATTTAATTCTTACCATTCAATAAAATAAAATAATTAAAAATAAAATTAATAAGTACCCACTAACCCTACATTTTACCCTATAAATCTCAGGTGCACCACAAAATAATCCAAAAATTAAATATTTAATATAAGTTTTAAAAAAATTATAATTTATAAAATTTTGTAAAAATTAAAAGAATTTAAATTTAAAATATTTAGAATTTATATTTTTTTAAAGTTTTTTTATTACTTTAATAAAATTAATTAAGTTTGTATGTATTATAAACATTAACTATTTAAATATTTGTTCATGTATATACACTAAAACCCTAATCTTTAAGTGGTGGAATCAACTACTAAAATCTTTTATATACTAAACAAAGGTTTTAATCTGCTGACGTGTTCATCCATGGTTGTAGCTGTTGGTGCATCCTCTTTATGTGCACTTGATTTCATCGTAAACCTCTCTCGAAGCCTAATTCAAAGTACTCAGCTCCTCCATTTCAGGTACTTAAGTTTGTCATAAGTATTGTTTAATCTTGTATGCAAGGCTCATTATAATTTAGCGTAATTTTTCTTGAAACTCTGATCAGAAAACCAGTTTTCAAGGGATTTCAATTCAAGAAGCCAAAAGGATTATGTTTAATTCATTGGTGAGTCAGAGTATTATCAGTGTTGAGAGTGTGAGCAAAAGAGAGTCTCGAGATCACAGCTAGAACTGGTGGTGCTGCTAAGAATATTGAGGTTGAAGTTGATAAGCCTTGGGCTTGACATTTGGCCAAAAACAAGGTCATCACTGTAAGTAATTACACGCAGTTTGATTAGATAAATTTTTGTGTTTTATATTCTTGGTATTGATATGAAAATTCACTGTAATATATAACACATATCACTTACAATAATATACATGTATCTATGTATACGTGTGCTGTTAAATTTAGAGAAAGTAATGTAAAATGAAAAAATGATTGCAGCAGAGATGGGCTTAAAGCAGGGGACCAGGTACTGTACTCAAGCAGCTTCTTTGGAGATGAACTATGGCCAGCTGTTAAGCTTGGCTTCACTAAAGCCTGATCTTGTATACTTTGTTGTTAGCACTTAGCAGGTTATTTGATTACTACTTTGCATTTGATTTAGTTTCAAACTTTGGAAATCCTTTTTTTACTTCTTCCAATAGACACTAAGTCTTTTTCCTCCCCTTTATCCAATCCATTTCATTTAGAACTATGTACTCATGCTCCACGGAATCAAGAACGCCTAAAGAAGTTTTGGTTGATGGGTTGGGTGGATACTTATCATTATAGCTGATCCAGTCTGCAAAACGGTGGTTTGGTTTCTTAAGGAGGTTCCTCACTAAGATTTATATTATAAATGGGATAGATTGTGGTTGGAGAGTAAACTATACTGATAGAGTGAAAAGATGCTTCATTCGTAAATCACATGTTAATATCATAATTTTGATTTTCTATTAACTATTTGGGCAAAATAATTGATATGAAGTTGAATGTTGGAGATTTCTTTTAAGTCATGAAATGCTTTATACCAGCTTTTTCTTGTGGCCTGTGAGACATTAAATGCTTTAGTGAAGTTTTTTTTTTTTTTGCATGATATTTTCTATGAGTTATTTTTATCCGCGTTTATTTGATATATGCTGAACTTAAATAACAATGAGTACTTTTGACTTCACATGATTACATGGTACATATAACCAACTTCTAATCTCATCATATGATACATGCCAAGAATGTTGTTGTAGAATTTATTTTGTGGGTTGTTATGATCTGCTTATATAGTGGTGCAGTTTTTTTCAACATGGATGTGATGTTAAGGCTCGCAACTATATATTCGGCTATCAACCATGCACTGGAGTGCTTCCAAGGAGTCTATTCCAGTTTGAAGCAGCTGATCCATACTATCTTACAGTTTAGTTTTACTATTGTGGTCCTAGATATATTGAGGTTTAGAAGTAACATCTATTATTTGAGCACTTGCAAAAATTTCCTAGCCATTAGAACTAAGTTGTCTTGATTTGTAGCAGCATTTTATCTTCTTTTTTTTTAGTATATCTCAATAATTGCTATACTAGCCAATATATATCCTCCTATTTTCATTGCAGTACGCCCTCTATAAAATGAATGTCATTTTCTATTTTGTTGTTGCAATTTTGTTATTCTGGATAACCTAATTTGATATGTAAAATTTATAAAACCATTTCAGCATTCAGAAGTGGTGGTACTGCCTGTATGGAAGTTTTTAAGGCTTCTAAAAAATAATGCTGCCAACTACAAAAAGTGGAAGTTATCTCTAAATTAAACTAATAAATGAAAGTGATGAATTTCAAATACATTACAATCCAACATGAATCAACGGTAGATTTAATTTAATAAAAATGCACGTAAAATTCAGCCTCAAATCCTTAAATCAAAATCAAATTATCAGCCGACAAATGACATATTATAAAAATTAATAGACAATAGAATTTTTTCTAAAAAAAATTGTTTCTCACTTATACATAGAAATGGATATCCATTTCATGCATTATACATTGTTGCAGTCACATACCAATTCTGGATATTCATTATAATTGATTTTGGTTTTAAAGTACTGTTTTATTCGTACATAAGCTATCTGTTATTTCAACAGTAATCATCAATTAAAATTTATATTTTGATGATGTAGAAGGAATTGTGTAAAATATAAAACTAACTGTAGTTTATAGAGGTTTTCAATATGTTGAATTAATATTTTTGAAATGAAAATTTTAATAAATGTTGAAGGTAAAGTAATACTCCTATTTCATTTATTAACGGTAAGATATTTATTTTGTCTTTTGAACGTTTAGCTTAAATGTATCAATTTTTATTTAAAAAAGAAAAAAAAGCAGTCAGTCTCAGGTGAGATTTCTAATTAGTTATCAATTTTTATTAGAGATGTTATTATTTTTTAAAAAATATTATTACATTTTATTTATATTATAATTTGTTTTGCCTTAGAAAAAGACCCCACACATACCTCAAAACTTACCATAATTAATACAACAAACCACTTTATATAAAATAATACTATACATTTTAATTCATGTGAATTTAATTAAAGGGGACGGCTATTTTCACCCCCATAATTTCTATTTGAACCCCAATTATTTATAAAATTAAAATATTATAATGTAAAAAGACTTAAATACCCTTTTATAAATAATAAACTAAGATTAATTATAATTAAATTTCTAAATGCACCCCATTAAGATTTCTAAATGCACCCCAGTAAGATTTCTAAGTGAACCCCAAAAGTTATAATCGTTAAAACACGATCAAACTAAACCCTACACGATCAACCTAAACCCTTCTGTATCAGAGTAGTATAGCATCATGGAACAAGCAAAAACTGAGAATGATGATCATCCAAAACAAGAAATAATAGTAAAGGAGGAGAATAATCATGATCCGGAACAAGCAATAATAGTAAAGGAGCAGAATAATGATGAGTTCAGTTTTTAATTTTAAAATTTAGAAGTTTTAGTTTGTAGAACAGTAGATTATATCGTGATGTGTTGAATTAAATTATCATATTCTACTGTAACAAACAAATAGTATCACTAGGGTTTTGGTTTGGATAGATTGACAAATAGAATGCACGATGGTTTAGGTTTGAATATAATAAACTCGTCTAATGCCAACAGCATGTTCGACCACAGGAATCAAACATTTTGTTTTGTTTGATTACAGAGTTCGAACACGTTTTATGTTCGACTACAGAAATTGAACGTTTTGTTCTGTTCGATTCCTCTTATCGAACAATTGGTTAATGATTGTAACCTGTTCGGTTTCTATAACCGAACATATTTAATCGTGTTCGGTTGTACTTACCGAACACCTTTTTTTCTTTATTTTTTGGGCACATTAGAATATTATTTTCTTTATATTTTCTTTATTGTGTTATCATTCGTGCAATTATGTTGTTAAAGTTTTTATGTATATCCATAACTTTATGTACGTATTCATTGACTTTTAGGTGAATAATGGGCTCGAACTAGTTACAGATTATGGATATTTATTCACGAACAGAGATAATTTTTAGTCGAGAGAGGAGTTAGTTGGATGGGTTCGTGCCACAGGAGTAAAAAATAAAATGGTGATTATTATAAGGAGATCTGACATAAATGATAATTCAAGAAAACCTCGTGTAAATCTGTGGTGCGAGCGTGGTGGTAACTACAGGAAAATTGAAAAAAAGATTCAAAATGCAGATCAATTGAAGGTTGGTGATAAGACAGGTATAAAGGGTAAGAGCAAATCTCGAAAAACTGGAACTAAGAAGTATGGTTGCCCATTTTTACTACGAGGCATTCGAATAGACAAAGCTGGGAAGTGGAAGTTGGAAGTTATAAATGGTACACATAATCATACAGTTCCTAAATATTTGGAGGGTCATGTGTTTGCTGGTCGATTAACTCCCGAACAGGAAGAATTTGTTCTTAAAGCATCGATGACGAATACTCGTCCTGGCAAGATTTGGGCAACATTAATTCATGATTATCCTGGAAGTGTGACCACGCTCAAGACCATATATAATGTTCGGCAAAAGAATAGAGTTAAACAACAAAATGGTCTATCTCAACTCCAGTTCTTAAAAGGAAAATTGAAGGATCATGGATATATTTCCTATGACCGGCAATATCCTAAGACTAATGTAGTGAAAGATTTACTTTTTGTCCATCCTACTAGTGTGGAGATGTTGAAAGCTTTTCCTAATGTGTTGTTGATGGACTGTACATACAAGACCAATAGATATGCCTTGCCATTGTTGGAGATGGTTGGAGTGACATCCACAAGTATGACTTTTTCTACTGCCTACGCTTATATGGATTCAGAGCATGAGGAAGACTATTTGTGGGTATGCATGGCATTGAAAGACTTGATGGAGGAATCAAAGTTTCCTGCTGTGATTGTCACTGATCGGGATTTGGCATTGATGAATGCCATTGAAACAATATTTCCTTCCTCAAGGCATATTTTGTGTAGGTGGCACATTCAAAAAATATTTTCACAAACTGTAGGAAACTATTTGATGACGATGAGGAATGTAATTTGTTTAATCGTGCATTTGATGATTTATTGTATGCAAGAGATTAAATTTGTTTCAGACAACTGCTTATAAAATTTGAACATGGCACCGAATGGCCTAATGAGGTTGTACAGTACTGCATAAATAATTGGATTGATCCATACAAGGAAAAATTTATTGCAGCTTGGACAAACAACATAATGCATTACAGTAACGTCACATCAAATAGGTTTGTCATTAATTATTGTTTCAATAATTATATACATTACATCATCATTACATTTAACTGTCCATAATTTTTGTAGGGTAGAGGGTAGTCATTCAAAGCTGAAGAGGTTTATAGGATCAAGCTGGGGAAATTTTGTCACTTGCTGGCAACAAATTTATTCTCTTCTTGAGACCTCGATAGTTGATGTGAAGGCTTCATTTGAAAAGAGTTCTAATGTAGTTAAACATAGATATAATCCATCCATGTTTAATATTTTAAGAGGAGAGATTGCAAGTAGTGCATTGGATAAGATTTTGGAGGAGATGGAACGGACTACCCTGTGCACATGGAATCGCTGAATTTCATCGTGTGGATGCTCCAATATTTAGATTTGTTGCCAAGCAGCTCAAACAAAAGTTATGACTCTAAGGCTTTGTGGCTGAAGGCATTTGATGAGGCGAATAATCAGTTCACTAAGACAACTGACACTAAAAAACGGTTTATGATCAAGAGGCTTAGAGAGATTTTATTTCCAGATACAACACCAATGATTGAACCTGTTGTGAAAGAAAACACGTGGACGTCCAAAAAGGTCTAAAAAACCACAGTCTTCATCCACAAAACGAGACAAGAGTACTTTTGAATATGTTGCTGAATCTATCAAGGATAGTTGTTCACCGGCAACAGAGTCAATATTCATTAGTGGACCAAGTGGTGCTAAGCCGATGTTTACCACAGTTCGTAGAGAAAAGAAAAAGGTTATTTTAATAGTTTTTATTTATCTTAATTGATTTATATTATTTACATTGATAATTCCTGTATGGTATATGTTTGAACAGGTAGTCCGTCAAAAAAAATTGAAATGAGTTCATTGATGAGATTCCAGAGTGTTTTCGTAAGTATGTCTCACAGACCACCAATGTGCTAAGGGATGAACATTGTGGCTTTCGAGCTGTAGCTCATGTCATGGGGTTTGGAGAAGATGAATGGTGTAAGGTTCGGCGTGATCTCTTTGAGGAGTTATAGATGCATAGCGACCTATATAAACATGTTTTTATTCGAGATGGTGATGTTGATGATATTAAAACAACATTACAGTGTTTTATGAAAGGCTTCGCTCAAAAACCTTTTTGGTTTGCATTGCCTAAGATGGGTCACTTGGTTGCATCTGCATACAATGTTATTTTTGTCACACTATCACGTGCGGGTTGCTTTACATTCTTACCCCTAAGAACAGCGATTCTAGTAAAATCCAAGTGCATTTGCATATCATTGCTCGATAGCAAGGATCATTTTATCGCGGTGTGATATTTCTTTCACATTTTTTTCTTATTTAGTATGTGTAGTTGTTGATTGTAGGTTGATAGTTATATGTATTTATGTTGCAGGTGACTTTACATCCTGGACACCCACTGCCTCACACTCTGAATAAGTGGCATGACTATTGTGTCGATTGTGCAAAAGAATGGGAGGTGATGTGCAAGCAACAATTTATTATGTATAATGATATAATAGGATACACTCGCACAGAGAATGATGCAGATATTGTAACTCTGGATTATGACATTTTTATTTTGAATTCCCAACATATACAATTACTATTGAAAAAAAATCTCATTTTTTGTATATTTATTAAATATGTATAACAAGTCATTACTAAGAAAATAACAACAAAGGGAACAATCCAATAAGAAGTGATTAAATCAAATTTTAACGGTAACAACAAGTGAAACAGCATATCATTAAATATACTTCACACATGATTTTGTCAACTTGAAAATATTCATAAAAGGTAAAATCCATAACAATTCATAACAAAATATATAATAGCTGACACACAAATCACTCTATCCTACGACATCGAGATCCTCCCCCTCTAACTCTCGCTCGTGGTCCAGAAGATGGTCCAGGAGTGTCATCATCGTCAGTAGGTCCAACCTCTCTCGGTTCCCCTCCTAATGCCATGTACGCTTCTTCTACCCGTGACATAGTTTTAGACAACGTTAGACGTGAATCCTGGATTCTCCACATGTGCACGGGCACTTCAAGTAAAGCAAGAGTAGTCTGAGTGTGGTTCCAAAGCTGATCAGCATCCACTGTGCTCGTAGATGGATGTGCTAATCTCGAGGCTCTACTAGGATTCTGCACAATAGGATGTGAATGAACTCGATACCACTCAAGATAATCATGTGAACACTCCCATGGAGAACTGGCTACACGACCTCATCTGAGAGAGGATAAAAGATAGTCATCCCACCTACTAAAACTATCTATCATATCATCATCAAACGTGAGTGTGTAATTTACAACTTTGGCAGGCCTGCGAGCGAGTTTGGGAGCAATAGGGTCAGCCAGGATCTTTTAGACAAAACCAAACTGTCTCAGAACACGATCCGGGTGGTATGGTTCAACAATATCGAATGAACGAATACATCCTTGAAAAATGCAACTTCCATCAAAGGAAACTTATCACGAACGACAAGATAAGGTTTCCATTCCACCTACAAATTTAAGTTATAAAAGAAATATAAATAGATGAAAAATTAGTTGTACATATAGTGTAAAGTTCATACTTTATAAATCTATAAATTGGGTTAGAAAGTAAACTCTAAACTTAACATCATTGCAGATACCCTATCAAATTTATCTAAATAAGATGAATAAATTTCTTATATGTGAGTCTGAAAGACTATCGAGTGTTTCTCTCCAAGACACTTGATTTACAAATGTAGATCCATATCGATTCGCGGGAGACCATTTGGTAGCAAGCGGTTTATCAGAATCATACTGCACGTTGCGCTGAGGCCGGGTGGATGGAAAATGTTCATATATCCATGCCTTTAAGATAAAGTAAAACAACATAAAGATGAGATCTGCTTCACACCATACCTAGATGCTAGTCCCAATTGTCTATATAGAAAAGCTAGAGTAGTTGTACCCCATGCAATTTCACGTGCATCTTCAACAGAATCCAACACTCTTAAAAAGTGTGTTCCAACTCGAGTCCCACTTTTATCAGGGAATAAAACAGAACCAAACACATACATCAAATATGCTCGAACTGAACACTCACGATCATCTGAGTTATTAGGTGTCACTTTATCTTGTAAATTTGCTTTCAGCCATAACAATCTAACAGAGCTACCCCAAACCTGATTCAACTCAGCAACAACATCTTGAGCTTTCACTCCTAACAATTGTTTAATTAAGCTTCCCTCATTTTCCATCTCATCATCTTCTTCCACCTCTGGAAGGTCTATAGGGGCCCCTTCGATTTTCAAACCAGTCAAACAATAAACGTCATCTAACGTGATTGTCATTTCTCCAAATGGCATGTGAAAAGTATTGGTCTCGGGATGCCACCTCTCCACAAAAGCACCAATAAGAGCTTTGTTCGCACTACGATACGACAAACTATGCAAATGCAACACATTTGTACTCCTAAATAAAGTTCGGAAGGCTCTAGAGGTACTATCTTGTGGAATTACCCACTTCAATAATTTTGTCACATGGCAATGAACCCTTAAAAGCTCTCGTTCTTCACCTTTTCAAATCTTAGCAGCTACATGTGTTTTAAAACTAGGCAATAAAGAGGGATTTGTTGGACCACCGGGAAAAGGCCCTTTGAGAACCCCCTCATAACCACTATCATCTCGATCATCCTCACGTGATGCTGAAAATACATTAAATACATGTTTTATGTTAAAGGATAAGAAGTAAGACATTTATATGTAAAGGAACAGGAGAGATAAGTATGGAGTTATTTCTAATGTTGGCTAAAAAATCTCTGCAAAGAAGCTGTATCTCAAGTTTTCCATTAACATATGTGTGTTCATGTTGATGTTAGATTCGCTGGCCTAGCTGAGCATTCATGATTAATAAGGCATGTTGAAAATTTAAAATACATAGAAGACTGGATTCAACTCACTGTTATATTGTAATTTGATAAGTATCCTTTATTGCAAGCATAAGACAAGTTGCAAGGCATATGACTGAAACCTAGAAAAGCAGAAAGTTAGGGCAACCCCAATGGATTTTGTCATCAAATCACCAAATTTTTGGTGATTTGTTGATATCTTCTCCAATGATTTCCTTAAATCACCAAATCATCAAATAAATAAATAGAAAAAGTAAAAAGAAGAATGAGGATGGTTTGAGGATGGCATCAAATAAAGGGAAGGGAGAGGCATCCTCAAATTTTGAGGATGAATTGATAATACCATTAGAGCTAAAATAGTACCAAATCCTCAAATTTGAGGATTTGCTTCTCACCATTGGAGAAGTCCTTAAAATTGACATACATCCAAGAGGATCAAACAGTGATGGTATCTTAATCCCATATTAACAAATCACATATATTAATATAGTCAATTGACACCACTAATTCTTTAGAAATAAGTATATGATATTTTGTTGCCCAATTCATTCTGCCTTTGTTGCAATGATAATTTACTAAACAATGGCTTAACAGTGGTTTCTTGTACATAATTCTGTAAATAAAAAGTTAATAATGGCTTAAAACTAGAAGAAAAGAAAATTTTGACTGTTCGTCTGCATGAATCGAACAATCTCACTGTTCGACCGCAGTGCCCGAACAAGCTAACTATTTGCCTGTAGGGATCGAACACACTAGGTTGTTCGACTGCAGGTGCCGAGCAGAAACCATAATAGGTGAGTTTTGAAATTCGAATACGTACTGCTCCGAAACTCTCTAATGACTTCTAATTCATGGAACATTTAACCCAAAATCGCAACACAACAATAACACATTACATAAACACAAAATCAAATTACCCATACTTTTATTCCTAAATTGAAACCAAACTAAAACCCTAGAATCGTGTACATTGCAGTATGAAGAATGAAATGACAAAGACAAAGATTAGATGATACTTACTTGACATTGACGAAGCTTGACGATGGATAGAAGTCATTCTCCTTCCCCTTTCTCCTCTGAGGCATCGCCGGCAGCAGATACACCCCTAACTATCCTTCTTACACTATCTCTTACACTAATAAGTTTTTTTTCTTTTAATTTTCTGATTAATTAATTTATGGGGTTTGGATATAATAATTCAATAAAAGGGTAAGACTGTCTTTATATTGGGGTCATTCAGTAACTTAAATATGTATTCTTAATTTAAGTGGGGTACACATAGTAATTGGGGTTCAAATAGAAATTCCGGGGGTGCAAATAGCCGCCCCCTTAAGTAAATAAATAGGGCGAATAGAGTATTTGGTTATCGTAAACTCCCTCTGTCCCGACGTAAGAGGGTCATTTATTTTTTTACATGTAGATTAAGGAGTATTATTATTTAATGTGTAGTGGGTAGTTGTATTAGTGGGAGTGTGGGTCCTATATTTTAATTGTATTAGAGGGGGTGTGTGGGTCCCATGTGTGTAAAAAAGGAAAGAGGACTCTTTGCGTGGGACGACCAAAATGGAAAAATGACCCTCTTAGGCTGGGACGGAGGGAGTATATTTTCATTTAATTTAATGGTTGTTTTATGCTAATGTATTTTTATACTATTCAATATTTATTTTATATTTATAGAAAAATTATGCAAAATTTCATCTAACGCATTTTAAACTTTTAAATTTATAACTAGATTATATTAATATTTAAATTTTAAAAGAAATAATTTAATGATCCCGCGTAGTACGCGGGTTTCGTGCTAGTATGGTATATACCTTACTTTAAACGACAGAGTTGAGTTGGAGATGGATACCAATCATCCAACCCGCATATCATGTTATCATCTCTAATCTTTATCACACAGACATGGTAAAAGAAAGTTAAAAGACATGGTAAAAGAAAATTTAAAAATTACAAATTGTATTAGACATGTCCTAAAATGTTGAATCATTATTCAATTCTTAAACTGCAATATTAAATTTATTTATTTAATAATATAATTAAGACAATTGTTGTTCTCTATAGATTCTGCAAAAATTGATAATGTATTTTCGCTCATAGCAATCAAATAGACTTGATCTAGTCATTTTAATTTGAATTGTAATATTACACGTTTTACGTTGACTTTACTCATGAGGAAATTGAAAATCATAATTTAAACATTGATTTGCATAAAATTTATAGGTTAAAGTGGGGGAGTGGGTAGTTTATTTTAAAAATAAAATTAATTATTTTATTTTAATTAATGATAAATTAATTTAACGACTACAATTGTCCAGGTGCACCGGTGTACCACGTGCACCCTAGTCGGACTATTTTTTTCATACTGGTAATCAAACTTCTGTAATATTCGTTGTAGGCTAAAATAAAAAATAGATATTAAAAACTCATATCACCAGCAAACCAACATTCTGAAATTGCATTTTCATGGCTGAAATCATCAAATGAGAATTCCCTGTGGTATGATCCTCTTCCACTTTCACCCACATTACCAACTGGCAAGGTGGATATTGCAAGCTGCACCGACAAATTTGTTTTTATAAATGAGAACCATCAAGTATGAATGATGAAACAATAAGAGGCAAATTTGAGCACGTTTCATGTGCTTAATTGAAACATGGTGAAAGCCGACGATTAACTATAACCAATAAAATATCTCATCAAGAGAGTCTTTTGTTTGTATGGACTTGGATCTCATATGACATGTGTACTAAATAACTTCTATAACTGGAGGAGAAAGACTTGTAGCATTGTTGATAGCCATGGTCCCCGATGATATGCATTTCTTAAATTCTTCCTTAAGCTTATTGTCATTTTTAAATAGATATGCAGCAAGAGGCTCTTCTTCACAAAAAAAAATTGATATATTGTTTCAATTTTGGTGAGTTCAAAAACAAAGAACCCATAAGCCGTGCAATGAGTGATGGCGCTCTACAAATGTGGAAACTGTGGTTATGGTGGAGGAGACGTCAACCTTTGGAACATCTACTAATGGAATATAGAAATAAAAATTTTACCAAAATTTTATAAATTAAATCATATTAAAGTTTGATTATCCAAAGAGAATTAAGTAAAACTTACCAATACAAAGTAAAGTCAAATTAGGTGACCCTAAATAAGGATAATAAGACTTGAGCTAAAAATAATGGTTAGATCTACACAAATTTTTAAATATCAAAATCTAGAAAAAAATCAGATCAATTGTATGCAAGTATCTATACCCAAATGAAGTATGGCCGAGTATACATATTATACAACCATTTCTGCTTTTACCTCTCAACAAATTGTGGTGATTGAAAGCTCAGTTAGTAACCATGGTGATGTCACAAACATACCAGGCAGTTACAATATTTCAGAAGTAAAGAAAAAACACAATTTATTATAAGCATACTGAAGAAAGTAAAAATTTTGATACTAAGAATGATAAATGATCCTGTGTCAAATTGTTAGGTCTTCCCTAGTGTACATTTAATAAAATTTAAATCCACTTTAACAAAACTAATTTTCCCTTAATTAAGTTGAGTAACTCCACAATTTAGACCATGTCACCATGTATATTTGTTGATATGCGCTACTTTTTCGAACACTTAACATGCTTAGGTTTTGTTAGTTCAAATTTTGAAGAGAAACGCATCAACTAATCACAAATTACTCAAAATTCACCAAGCCCATTAAATTTTTGTTTACAATACATGTACGACATACTCAACAAAACTTTCTATAAATAGTAATTAGTGCATAAGAATCAACCATTTAATCATTCAAAAAATGTATTCAGCAAATAAAGATATCATTTATCCTTCAAACCATCTCATCTGCCACCAGTATATAGACCTGAGACTAAGATAATCTTGAGAGACTGATATATGGAAACTCATCTCTAAAGAGAATTCCACAACACTAATTGTTCTACCAATAAAAATCGGTATATTTATATTGATATGATTATATTCTTTGATTACTAAATAGAAATTAAGGTACAATTGCAATAAAAGCCAAACATGTAGAGCTTATATGAAAAACATATAAGCTCTTTATTTGCTGAATAATGGCTTTTAAGTTTAAAAAATGCCTATTTTTCTTTATAACTTAAAACTCAATTATTTTTGCTTCATAATCTGAACACATTGCAAAATGAAAATTACTACTAATATGTGCACTCATAGTGAACAAATATACATATGCATCAATAAATTGTTAGAAAATATAAGATGATGATTGTGTTAGAAAAATGAATTTCAAGTTTGAAATGAACTCATGATAGATACCTCTTAGTTATCTTCCAAGCTTCCTCCCAATGAATGCCCTTCTAGTCCACCGAAATTCTTATTAGCTCGGGGATACATATTATTGGATGAGTATCATTTATCTAAAAAGCATTTAGGCATAGTTAAATTTAGGACAGTTATGTTACTTAATATTTTTTAGTTTTTTACAAACTTATAATGAAAGCGCTTCTTTAAATATTAAATAAACCATTCTTACCGTAACTCTGTCCAATATCAAATATTCAATTTCTGTCCAATATTCAATATCAAATATAGACAAAATCAATAGTGAAATCTCACAAAGACATCAAGTATAACAAGGGGAAGATGATATCAAGATACCTCAATAAATCCAATTCCCCTTTTTGCAACGTATTGTCCAACTATAAGTCCATGAGACTTGGAAAAATATAAGAAGAAATTAATTAATTAATAAGTATACAATAACATAGTTGTGATCAAGAAATATTATAAATCACTCTGAAAATTCTATTCAACAACTCATATTCCCAGCTATAAGTCTGATTATATTCTTAACAAAGATCAAACACATTAAAATGAAAAGAAACAATGAACATGAGAGAATGTTCAGACCATGCATGGATACATAAGCATCAACTGAGAGTATTTTTTCTTTTCTTTTCTTTTATTTTCATGAGCAATCTATTTATTTAATGTATCGGGACAAAATCCTGAAGGATATATACAAACAGCTCCACATTATAATTTTATTCTGGTGGAGCAATTATAAAAAAAATATCCAAGAAATTGGTATTACAATGTATACAAATGGATTATTATTACCGTTGAAGATAAGCTAGTGATATCAGTAAGTCAGTTGAAAATATTAATCTTACATCAAGTATACTCTCAGCGTATTATCACTAAAGAATAAATCTCATGACTAATTACTAATTTAACCTTAGGTAGTTAAAAGCTAATGAAATAATAGAAACACATACAAATTAGATTAACTTACTTTCTCTGCATTAGCTTGGGCCTCACATGCATGAGTATGTTCTCCAGCATTAAATTCATCTATAACAAAATGGTCAGAAGGATCTTTAGCGGACCATAGTCTAAGTTTGATTGTTGTTTTGGTCATATATTTTGGTATTGGCACATCATGAGCAACAATAATTATATCTTCACCACCAGTCCAAAATTGGAGGAATAGAAAAGAACATGAGCGATCAAATCTAAGAACGAAAGAAAAAAAAGGAATGAAACCAGGATAGCGGTTTCATAATTGGAATTAATTTCTTTTAAGTTATATCAAATTATATCAGCGATGGGAATGAAACCTTTAAAAGCTTAAGTATGGATTTCACTCCTAAAATCTGGGTTAAAAAAAGTCTTAAATATCTCCTAAAATCTGGGTTTAAAAGCTTAAGTATGGATTTCACTCCTAAAACCTTTAATGAACACAATAAACTCAAAATTGGCTAAAATCTTAAATATTTACATCAAATTTACCTTGATTGTGCTACCGAAAAAAAGATTAAAGACTCTGCATTGAAGAAAAAAGGAAAAAAATCCATCTTCGACGTTGGCTGACAGTGTTGCGTTTCTAGCAGCAACGGGTGGCTTGGATGGGCGATCATCTTCGGCAGTGTTTGAGGGAAAGAGAAGAAAGGTTCTCTTGATCTACTTTGCCATTATTCTTCTTCGTATTGTAAACATCAAACAAAAGTATTTCCATATAGTCGTGCGCATCTAACATTACGAAAGAAGAACGGTGAATGATAGATTAGGATTTTTGCAGAATTGATAAAATTGATTTGTCTCAAATATGCTAAAGAAATGAGGCTGCAGATAATTATCAATTGTGAGATCTTAATTTTTAGGGTTTTAATTATCAATTGTGTGAGATCTTAAGATATCAATGGTGTTAATTTAATTAAAATAGATCAATGGTGGAGATAAGTGCACATAAGTTACCTTTAGGTGAATATTAATTAATCAAAAATGGTGAAATTAATTTTGGGGGGAAAATCAGTGTAAAAATAGGTGGTAAAATAGGTGCTATTATATATATAAAGATTTATGTATATTAAGTATACTTAGATCACCATTAAAATTTTTGTAGGATGTTATAATAAAGAGTCCAGCCGTGGTGCTTTAATCTAAATATTCAGTGCCCCAAAATTACAATATAATTAATATATCTTTATATTTTATTTTGGTCATATCATAAATTATCTATTTATCTATATATATATATATAAATAAACCTATATTTTTATTTTTATCTTCAATTTTTGTAACCTATTTTCAATTTATTATATTTATATACCATGCAGTTTTTATTTTGGCAGTCCATTTAAAATATTAAATCTTAACCATTAATATTATTTATTCTAATAATATTTTTTTTATTTTTTAATTAACAATATAATAATTTAGTAAATATGAGTGATATATTTTTTGGCATATTCTATTAATTTTCAAAAATATCTCCATCCGCTCCAAATAGTCTCATTTTTCCATTTCAGGCGTCCTCCCCTAAGAGTCTAATTTCTCTTTTTATACACATGAGAACCACGCACACCTACTAATACAATAAAAATATGAGCCCCCACACACTAATATAACTACATATTACAAATTAAATAATAATACTCCTTAATTCACGTACAAAAAGTAAACGTACCCATTTGGGGCAGACGGAGGGAGTAGTATTAAATGGAGGTTTAAGATTAAAATTGAATAAAAACTAAATACTGTAAAATTATGGATACGAGTAGTAGATATTTAAACATATACGATATCTTTACATAAGCGTGTAACCTATACGTTGTCATTCCTAAATATAAGTAAAAATTAATGTTACAAAAAACTAAACGTATATACAATACTATTTAATTGATAAATATAAAATTATATTATGTTAAAAAAATTATATTTATATATTATATATAAATAATTAATTGTTTATAAGGGAGAGTATGTTCTTAGCTTGGTTTGAAGCAAATAAGAAATACTCCGAGGCAAGAAAATTGACATGTACAGAATTCCCTTAGCACTTTGTCTGGAAAAGCAACACAAGAGAATGGGTGAAAAGAATAATTGGTAATTGGACATTGTGCCGGAGAACCTTATTATTTAAGAATTTTGCTAAATGTTGTGCGAGAACTAACATATTATGAAGATTTCCGTAAATTTGAGAAAGAGACATATAATATTTTTCAAGAAGCATGCTATGCAAGAGGATTTCTCGAAGACGACAAGAAATATATAGATGCAATTAATATTATACAACAAGAGGAAAAGATTGAGACACCTAGGTATGGCACATTAACAAATGGAATAAACATATTTTGTATTTATTGTTGAAATACATATTTTCATTAAGATTCTAAGATTATTTCAAATTGCAGGTTTGGTGATGTCTAATGGGGATATAATGAATACATGTTTGTGTGAGATTAATCGTGCATTGATATCTATGAATAAAAATCTAAGAGATTTTGAAGGGATGCCCATTCCAGATCCTGAAAAGAATCTTCAGCATAATAACAGACTAATATAAAGTGAATTGAGGTATAACTAATCATCACTACAAAAATAATGTCTGAATTTGATGAAGAAACTAAATGAAGATCAGAAGAATGTGTATCACCGGGTGATGGAAAGTGTTGTCTTTGGAAGTGACAGAGTTTTTTCGTATGTGGATACGGAGGCACCGGAAAGACATTCCTATGAAAGACGATATTGGCTTATATTAGATCAAAGGGGATATATTGTTGAACGTGGCATCAAGTCGAATTACATCCTTACTTTTGCCAGGGGTCGAACAACACACTCGAGATTTTGTATTTCACTTTCGGTGTGCAAGGATTCAACGTGTAATATAAGGCAGGGAAGTGATCTTGCTTAACTCCTTTCTATTCGTAAATTGATCATTAGGGATGAAGCGCCAATGGTCAATAAACGGTTCATTGAGGCCCTTGATAAAATCATGAAAGACATCATGCAGCTTGAAAATGGAGAAAATTCAACCAAACTTTTTTTGGGAGGGGAGAGGGGGAGGGGAAACATTTTTTTAGGAGGAACAAATAATAATACTCCCTCTGTCCCGTCCTAATGGTTACATTTGCTTCTTGCACGAGATCAAGGAATATAGTATTTTAATGTATAGTGGATAGTTGTATTAGAATGGTAGATGAGTCACATGGAGATGATATAATCATTTTGTGTGCGTCCCATATACCAAAACCCAAATTGGAATTATGTAACTACAAGGCCGGGAGGACATAGGAAGTATAAGAAAGAAAATCAATTATAGATAAAAATATTTATCATTATTCTCATGCAAAACACATATGCCATAATTATAAACATAAATAAAAAAAATAATACTACAATAAAATTCTAACCAGACCAAACCGGATGAGACAAACTCAAATATATTTGTAAAGATAAAACTATTAAAACTAAAATATAATTAATAATAATCCTATCATAAAATGTTTAAAATTTTTTGCAAAATATAATTATTTCCGTACAAAACACATATGGATAGCTATAAACATAAATAATTAAATAAAATCTTAATATATTATAAAACACACTTTAAAAGTCAAAATTAGACCAAAATTTTCCATACCATTTTAATCTACCTAATTTAGCTTGATAATATTAAATCTTATCCCTTCATTAGTTATTGTAACATCTCATTCATTTATTTTATTTTTTATTTTATCTCATCCACTCATTTTCTTGGCCTCCCATAATATATGAGTATATGTTTAAGTAATTTTTTTACGTGAATTATAATATTATTTGGACAATCTTTATCTTCATTGTTGTAATATTTTATTTATTATATATATACATATATATATATATTTTATCTCATCCATTCATTTTATTGGTCTCCCATAATATATATATATATATATATATATATATATATATATATATATATATATATATATATATATATATATATATCAATTGATTATTTATATATCTAAGTAATTTTATTTTATTGACATGAATTCATAATATCATTTGTACAATTTTTATCTTTTATTTATATTTTTATTTTATTATTTTTTATATATCTAAATTATTTTTTAAATTTCTTTTTAAAGATAAATTATTTTTTATTATATGAACTTATATATTTAAATTATTAATTAAAATTTATTGTCAAAAATAATATTTTTTATTTTATTTTTAACGTGAATACATAACATCATTTATACAATCTTTATCTTTATTGTAATAATATTTTATTTATTTTGTATATTATTAATTTCATTGTCCAAAATATTTTCTTATGTTAAAAACTTATTTTAATTTTAAACTTTGTCTAAAATATAATTAATTCAATATTAAAAGAGAATTTATATATATTTAATTAATAATAAAATATTTTTAATAAAATATTAATTTAAATAATTATTTTATTTTTTATTTCATCTCATCCATTCATTTTCTTGGCCTCCCATTTATGCAATCATTATCTTTATTATTTTAATATTTTATTTATTTTGTATATTATTAATTTCATTGTCCAAAATATTTTCAAATATTAAAAACTTATTTTAATTTTAAACTTTGTCTAAAATATAATTAATTCAATATTAAAAGAGAATTTATATAATATTTGAATAATAATAAAAATTTTTTAATTAAATATTAATTTATACAATAAATAAATATAAATATGGATAAAATAAATAAATATTAAATAAGTACGGGTAACCCGCGAATTTTGATAAATGAGTATGAGACGGGTACGGGTATGATAATAAATTTTTTAACACGGCGGGTACATATACGGGTATTTAATAAGCGGATACGAGTATAAGTACCCAAAAAAATACGGGTACCATACCGGTTGCTATCTTTATTCCTACATGCTATAACTTTACACTTTTTATTTTTGTTTATTTCAAAATTTATGCGCATAATAATACTATATAGTACAATATTAACACTCTTAAGGTACCACAAAATTAAATAATAGATTTTATGTTATATTTAATTAATAATAATATTTTAATTTTTAATAAAATATTAATTTAAAATGAGACGTGTACGAATACGGGTAATTAATATTTAAACTGATATGAGTATCACAAAATAAGTGGATACCTTACACGTTGTCATCTCTATTCCTACATGTTATAACTTCACACTTTTTTTTATCTCGAAATTTATGCACATAATAATATAATAATACTTTTACGGTACCATAAAATTATTGCTTACTTTTTCTATAAAATTTATGCAATGTGTTATAAATAATTACTTCTTTTTAGGAATGTAAAAATTATTATCGGACCAAAGGTAGTATATATATATATATATAATACATTTAAAATAATATTTTAATTAATTTTTTTCAAATTATTTAAATAATTTAAATAAATTACAAACCCTTTAAATAATTTAATCAAATTTCAAACCTTTGATATCAAAGAATTACAGTGTGATAATACTTCCACCTATTTTAAAGGTGGTCATTACGTGAATTAATGAGTGTTTTTTTTGTGTGGTGGGTATTTGTTTATACAGTGAGTAGTGAGTCATATGTGAGATCATTTTACTAAAAGAAAAAAATTGATACATTTGGAGTGAATATCCAAAATAGTAAAATAAGGACCGTTATGATGGACGGAGGGGTTATATGCAAAAATAAAATAAATAAAAAAATAAATTAAATATCAACTATGTTCGTGCAACGCACGAGTTATGAATGCTAGTGATACAATAAAATTTAAACCAGACCAAAATCAAATGAGAGAAACTCAAATATATTCATACAGATACATATAACTATTAAAACAAAAAATAACAAAAATAAATAAATTAACCAACAATCCTATAATAAAATGCTGCACTGGCAGGAAATACTAATTTACATTAACATTGAAGAGGTAATTCAGGCGGAGAGAGAAATTGAAGGAGTCGTTCCAACCGTGGAACCGGTTCTCAGCAAAATATTGCGAAGAAGTTTTAAGGCATACGGCAGCCCATTACCAACCAAGCCCAACTAGACTTAATGTGGGGTTTAAGTCCGACCTTTGCAGGATCCGAACCCGACCCGGGCCCCATAGAGCACAGGCAAATACCCGAGCATCAGCGACGAGAACCAAACGATTCTGAATCATTAACTACCTTAAAACTCTTGTTAAATGTTAGTTTCTCAGATCAATAAAAGATACAACATTACAATAGATTTCGCGATTCTAAAAATGGTGTTCCCCACCATTAGGGAACCCCACCCCTGTCATGGGATTAGTGGAGAAGGTAAATCGCAGGACGTGCCTCAAGTGGCTTATAGGGAGGGTTACTGTTAAACTTGTGCTTGCAAGTGACATACAAATGCATCAAACCTTTGGATTACTGTTCTATGCATATTGGTTTCTGTTCAAGTTTCTAATTTCTGGGCACCAAAAGATTGTGTGGTCATTAAATCATGTTTTTTTATTCGAATATTCTTCAAGTTCATCGCACTTTTCACCTTACCTTTGATTTTCAATTTATCCTTTTTGCTTATTTCCTTTACACTGATTTTCTTATGTTTGCAATGTTCCACCATTTCTATGGATTCCCTACTATTTCACCATTTCTGTTCTTTGTTTTCTCTGGCCAGGCTGAGCAGCTGTTTGGCATCTCTAGAACTGAATCACAGCTCCTTACTGCCAGAGGTGGATTCGATGGTTGAAAGTCATATTCTTGTATATTGCAACATTTTCACTTACCTTTTTGTATTCCATTTACTCAGAGTTGTAGGTTTTCTGTTTGACACCTCATTGCTGTACTATCTTTGAATAGCTTGCTTTTTGGTGTTTGAAAATTTTGCCTTATCTATTCTTTAACGCGTGATGATTGAATTCTTGAAAATTTCTCCATTTTATATGTGTTGACAGTTGTTTGAATTTTCAGCATTTTCTGTTTACCAATTAAACCTGGCCATTTCATTGCTGTTTTTCTTTGAAAAATATGGATTTGTTTCTCTAATATCTGGTAATTTAACAACTGCAGCATGGATTTTCCATATACGTAATAGTTACTATCGATATACTCTTTTTACCAGAAGAGTAATATTTTGTTAAGAAAACCCACCCCATAATTCTGTTATATTCTGAAAGAATCGGACTAAACAAATGGGTTTGCGCTTTTCATCACTGTGGACCTCTCTGATTGTTCATCTCGTTATTCATATCAAATGATTGAAGTAACTATGACCAAGGATTTTTTAATGTGATCCTGTCAGTGTTGGATGCAGGTCCCTCCATGGTTGGATCGAACATCAGTAGTATATCACTCGTTGACTTAAAAAGTCGTAATCTCCTTTTTATACGGAATCATCCTAGATCATCTCTATGCACTGCTTTTACACTTGCCAAATTGATACCAATTCAGTTGGCATTTTCTCATGTGCTTCAGCCTTTGTCCGTCAGAAAATTCAAGTGAGCACAATCTTATGTATGCATGTGTGAGTCAAGGGTTGTTTTTTAAGAATCTTGTTTGAAATATTTTATGTGCATTTGTTTAGGAAAATGTCGTGGTCTCTTAGAAGTGCAGCTGATGATAATAGACTAAATTCTTTCCCTACGAATGAATCCAGTGGTGGTACTAGGCTTATTAGAACTATCAAAGCTATTCGGTTGAAGATAATTGCAAGATTTAAAGAGTTAATGAACAATCCACCTGTGAAATTATTTTCTTTCTTAGTGGGCTTCTATTGTGCCACTGCTTTCGCCACTGTAATAGGCAAACAGGTGATTGGGATGTGCTGTCTGTTGCTTTGACTGTTGCAGTAGTGGAGGGTATTGGAGCTCTTATGTACAAGTCTTCTTTTACTTTAGTAAATAATGTAAGGAATTTAATCATCATATTCAATTATTGGAAAGCTGGGCTTTCACTTGGCTTATTTCTGGATTCATTCAAGTATTAAAAAAAAAAGGACAATTTGAGTTTCGATGCAAACCTTGTATTCTGTTGGATATGCCTGATGAAAACTACTCCAGCTCCAACCTTGAGGAGTCTTAACAGGAAAATCATGGTGAGGTATGGAAACATCAAATTTAGATATTTAAAAAGAGAGCAACTACATCTAGGTTAGCTTCTTTTTTCTCCGTTCTTTCTTATTTTCAATTTTTGTAATTAGTTTTATATTTGTTCTACCTCTTCTGTTATGGGTGCATATTTCCGTGTAGTAATTAGAAAGAATATCATTTCAGTCTTACTCAAGAACAATGAATATTTATTCAAGAATTGTATATCCCTATCCCATTTTTATAGATGACTGGAGTCTATTTCAATTGTAGGAATGGGGGGTGGGGGGAGCAACTATAATGAAACAACTGCCTTTGTTTGTGATTATGCAGTTCTCTTTTTCATTTTCTTATTTTGTGGGATTTGTTTTTGTGATTATTCTCAAACAGTTATTATATGTACTTCTTGTTTTATTATGACCATGCTCTAAAAGTAACTTATTAAGATCGGTTTAGAGAAGACATCTTCTTTGCACCAGTCTATCATATTTCATTCACATCATTACAAAGAATGCATGAAATGATTATAATGTTTATTATATTGTTAGGTGCTTGGGACACTGATGAAGCAAATGTTATAAATTAATGGAAGCATATTAAGCCCTTCTTCTTGGAGTCCTGATCATCCTAATCTAACTTGTGTTAGATGCTGAAATGGTTGTTGAAAGGTTGGAATCGATAGATTTGCTTTGTGCATGTTAAAGGAGCATCCTTACGAAGAAAGATATCCAATTTTTAATACTTGTGTTGATGCTTGCGAGATTGAACAAATATGTTTCAATGCCTCGTGTACTATGTTGCTGAACTTCTTCAGATTGCAACACTGATGAACACAGTACAACCTGTGGTGGCCAACGATCAAACAGTCTTTTACTGAGAAAGAGCAGGTTGAATGTATTCAGCCTTACCATACAAGTTCCAATGTGACTTGCAATTGCCTAAATATTTGCGCTATATGTACCCAAGTTGAGAACATAGTAAACAATCCTTTTATCTGGTGCATTTTCTCATTGAATTTCTTTTCATCTTCATACAATCTGTTATCTATGGTCTCAATATTCGACTCAAATATGGAGTTTGCCTAGGAAGATGAACAGATCATCTGATTTAGTATATATTTCCTATTCATCACTTTACTCCGCTACAGGATGATGACTATGATGGTCACGCCAAATCATTAAGTTGCCGCCACCATCATTTCTTCATTCTTTTATCTATGGATCTAGGAATCTCTTCTCAGGATTTATCAACCCCTGACAGGTAATTTCTAGCAAACAATTCTTTCTCCTTCAACATAAAGTTCAAAAGCACCTGGTTTGCAGGAAAGAATCATGCGTACAACCACGTCATCTTATAATTCTGCTACTGATTCTTTTTTAATTGGTTTGATCACGTAGTTAGATTGTTGGGACTCAGTGTTTCATAATTCGTGAGATGAGTTTCGTTGATCTAGAATAACTGACAAATAATTCAATAAAATAGAGATGTTACAGAAATTTATGAAAACAATAGATCTCGTTATTATTAAGACTTGCCTGTTTAGATCTACTGGAGATGTTGATTTATGTATTTGATTTCTAGTGGAGGATTGACACTAGAGATGATTTCAGTGAGATAATATTCGTTAAAAAGATTGAATTTTTCTGTATGTATGACTCTATACATCAACTGACACTTTGGAAAATGGTGGATTCAGATGTCACGATCAATCGAAAAGTTTTGAAGAACCACATTGAGTCGCCTGGCTGCAGACACAATTTGTATTATTGGCCCTGCTGTGGCTATACTTATTGGATTCGTCGTTCTTTATACTTTCGTCCTTGCCTATTGTACTATGAGAGGTGATAAAAAAACTTGTATTTATCTTATCGGATGCAGATCCTTTGCACTAACTTCAAGTCTCTTTGTAAATGGAGTAGTAATGTAATTTCAATTGTCAACATGAATTCCGAGGTTTAACATAGTTAAATGACACATTATTCAGGTGTACATTCATTTAAGTGTACTATTACAATTTTGATTTTATATTTTAGGGTACATTAAAATCTACAAATTTGTAGGGTTTTAAAACAAACAGGTTCAGTAGCTTTCAATAACACGCTCGCATAAGAAAACACATACTTCTTTTTTGTTTGTGGTATAGAATTTTGGTTCATCTCTACAGCTTTTCACTGATATAGAAAATTTTTCTAGTTCTTTGATTCTCTCTCTCTTATTTTGCTGCTGGCTTACTCAATTGGAGTTTCATCTCACTCATTAACTTGGTCACTTCTCTTTAAAACATGTCAAAGTGGGTTGGTTAAACCCCACTCCCCACTTTTGTGGGTTGGGGCATGATTTAGTTGTGGGTAAAATTTTTTTAATTAATTGTATTTTTTTAAGTTGTTGGATACCCCCAAGTCAAAATTCGAGTGGAATTGTTTGGGAAAAGAGCCGCATTAATGAGAATGAAAAGAAGAGGATTATACATCGCAAACAATCATACTCGGTTAATATAGTTATTATGTAAATCTATGTATTGACAGGGATTTAAGTTAAGAGTTGGTCTCTTGTAAATCGAGTTTACAGTGTAAACCCTATGTCCATTTAATTTAAATTCCTAGCAATGCATAAAGTATAATAGGATTGGAAATGAGGGCTTAGAATGAGAAAAAATTAGGGTTCACATAATAATTTATGTAAACTGAGTTTATAAGAGTTTGTTTTAAATTAGAGGGGAAAACACGATTTATAAGAGTTTGTGATGTAAACCTGATTTACAAGAGACAAACTCATCCAATAATCATAAAAACAAAACAAATAAATGCAGGAATAGAAAAAAAGATGTAAATAGATACATTATTATGTGACATCAACTCTATAGGGAGATATTGTCATCTTTACTCCTTTTAACTTTTATAGGAAGAATCTTGAGTAAAATTCAACAGAAGTGGGCTGCCTTCTCTGATAAATATGTCTTGAAATTATCTTGTCACTCCTCGCATCCTCCATGAAGGTTGATGGCTTATGCCCACCCAAATCCATTTTCTCACTCTCCTTAACACCACCAAGACGGACTAAATCTCGCACAACCTCTGAAAAATTGTCATGTTCAAGGCTCCGTAATGCCATCGCACGATGGCTGCTCGGCTAACTCAGCAACACATTATCCAAATGATCATCACTGCATTGCCGACTACTTGTCTACTTGTAGCTGTGAACCCGCCATTACTCATCTCATCACAACTGCCTCCACAATGCCCTGCCAAACCCCCAAATCATATCCTTTTCCAGCCTTTGTCAAAAAACTATGTCAGATGACACAACTTGGAAATCTGTGAACCAATTAATCCATCTCTTTCACCAGGGCCATAATTAATAGTAGTATAACACAAAACTAGATAATCATTATCATAATTAATACCCATCCACATAAAACAAAACCCAAATAAAGCTTCCAAGAATTCAAAGGCAACTAAGAAAGCTAAAACAAATCGACCTAAGAGGACTTTTTAAGTTTAAAAATACGAAATTTCACTTTCCATTTTACTCCATGCGTCATAGGAGATTTCATAATTTCTTCAACATCTTCAATTTTGAATTCAAACATGGCAATCAAAATCAAGTTGAAAATATCTTTGTTAGAATTTCTACTTGCAACTTATAGTTATGTGAGTAAACAAGGTGGAACTGGCCACACCCGCCATATCGGTAGCTTCATACTTGCATATTTTGGAGGTCGGGATATTCCTCATCCTTGTTGCTTACTTCAGATCTGAGCTTTTTGAATGATCAACAACACGCAACATGCACCATATGGACTAGACTAGTGGAGATACAAATGAAAAAAGAAGCTGCTGCCTGTCAACAAAATAAAATTCATTAAATGAGAAATCATTGGTCAGCTTCTTGGAGAAACATTTTTAAGACTGATGATCTCTATACCCTTTGAACCCAAATACTATAATCAACAGGCAAGTGAAAGTTAGTTTGCAAAGTTCTAAGTTCTCAATCTGAATAAGTGCAATGATGAATTTCAACTTCATACTCTAGATCTCACTTAATTAATATCAGCTACAACATCAATTGTACCTAAATTAGAATTCTCTTTAATGCCTGCACTTGACAGCAACCCCCCTGCTGCATGATCTACAAGAATAAAAAAAAAATGATCATAAAAAATAAATGTGATAAAGATCATCATCAATATACTCTTGTATGTTATCATCCAGTGGCCGTAGAGGCTACTGCTAAATTTTGTAGATACAACAACAAATAAATGACATCAATATTCTATACAAACTTTGTGCTAATTAACATCTCAAAAATATTTGTTCATCTCAGGTTTTTAGGTTGGTGCAGTGCTAGCATAGTTATTAAATCAGACTTCAAATTAAGATATATACCATGGTAATTACATTAACTCCCATGAGTATTATGTCTTTGCCACAACCACTTATGATCACGCGATACATATTTCAAAAATGTACCCTTATTAGAAATTACAATGGGAATGGGGTGACATGAATGATTAATGCCAATGTAAATAAAAGAAAGGTACCATTACCAATGAAGTTCAATATGCAAATAGAGTTAATTATTGAGAACATGAGAATTCTACAAAAATACCAACTACGAACCCTAAATAGCACTTCAATAAAGCCAAAACACACTACTTCAATAAAGAGTGAAGAGTAAATCCCTAATTCAGATATTATTGGACTTGAAAACTCCCAAAACAAGCTTAGATTGAGCAACCTTCACCTCCATCTGTTTGATGGAGAGCTCAAACTCTTCCACCTTTAACCTCTTCCACTCTCGCTCTCCCTCAATCCCACTCCCCATTTCAAACAAATCTGATCCGATCTTCATCATCATCTTCTCCACACGGTTTTCACCCACATCCAGAGTAATATCACATGCACTCCTCTTACAAGAAGCTTTTCTTACACTCCCAACACCCTCATCTTTTCCCCACACAAGTTTAGACAATTCATAAATTTTTTGATCATGGGCCTTTCTACCACCCATGTCTTTGGTCTTACTTGTGTTTTTCTCATATTTTTTTCGGAGCTTCCAGATCTTATCCCGCAATTGAGTGCGGGTGACTTCTTGGTGAAATTTGTCCTTGATGAAATCATGAAAAGCGCCCATATTCGCCACAGGGTCCAACTTTGTCTTATTAGGGTAGTCGATCATGCCATTTAAGATGGCAATTTCATCAGACTCACTCCAAAACCTTTGGAATAGTAATTTCTTCTCGACTGCTTTTGCTTCGGAAGAGTTTTTTGTGACCGTCTTCTCCACTTGAAGCTCATCGGAACTGGATGATTCTTCCTCAGACGAAGAGACCTTTTTCTCCTGGGTTGTCAGCGCCGTTTGATCGGGTTCAGACAAAGAGGCCTGAGGCTGGATTTTCTTCTGGGTTGTCGGCGCCGGTTGATCGGATTCAGACGAAGAGACTTTCTTCTGGGTTGTTGTGGGCGCGGATTCAGAATCTTCCTCGGACGAAGAAGCCTCTTCGTCTGAGACTTTCTTCTGAGTTGTCGTGGGCGCTTGATCGGGTTCGGGTTCAGATTCGGATTCAGAATCAGAAGCCTCTTCGTCTGAGACTTTCTTCTGAGTTGTCGTGGCCGCTTGATCGGGTTCGGGTTCAGATTCGGCCTGAGGCGGCTGGACTTTCTTTTGGGTTGTTTTGAACGATTGTTCGGGTTCGGATTTGGATTCAGAAACTTCGTATTCGTCGCCGGATTCTTCCGATCCCATAGGCTTGGTATTCTTAGTCATCTGTAGGTGAGGGTGATACCACCAAACAAATTAGATTAGATTGGATTTATAGACAATATTACTCAATTGGCGCCATCAATATTACTCAATTGGCGCCATTAATTGGATTCTCTCTGTTCTCCCGCTGCTGTGTTGGAAATTTTAAATATACTCTCCATTTAGACGCAATCCATCCAAATCCATGTTCCACCCATCGTGTTTCACCCAATGTTTCATAACTTGTTTTCCATAAAAATAATATACCCTAATTAATGACCATTAAACCCTTGGGGGCATGTAGTTGTATTTTAGTCCTTGATTAATACACGTGGTCTAATAGATGAAATAGGAGATGAGACAGGAGAGTGGAACAGGTGATCTCAATTGATTTAGCCATATCATATTATGATTGAAATTTGAAATTCACGGGAGATAATATATACTTAGATTTAAAATTACTCTAAAATCAAATTATCCTCCTATAAATTTCCATACAACTATATGGAAATGTTTTAAGTATATGTGGCTTGTCTATACACCAAAAATATCCCAACCTTGAATTTGTTTATTGGAATGTTTTCTTATGTTGAAATGCTTCAAATAATTTTTCAACGAAATTTTTCGATGGAACTACTATTGATTTTTTTTTTTAATAAGCTTTCTAACAATTGTTTCCTTTGAAAATTTTCAATAATTTTCAAAATATGGTCAAATTTCCAATGAAATTTCAATGATCAATTTTTTAGTTGAAATTCTTTCCATAAAATTTCCAAACGCTCTATTTTAATTAGAAAATTTCCGACGGCAATTTATAATTCAATTTTCAAAAGTCATAAAATATTTTTATTGTTGATTTCTTATGATAGGTGTTGAGATTCATGTGTGGCATGAGCGCATGGTTTTATCTTTGGATTGATTGAATTTGATCCTCTTGTTTTTTTAAGACTGCTTATTTTTTATACTAAAAATTAAGAGTATTACTTATATTAAAAGATATTTATTTGTAAAATACTTATATGGATATTACTTTTTTATCGCATCGGATTTCAGTGAATGAATCCAAATTTGTACATCTAGGTTTACCGTACTTTTATATTTAATTTGATCATCATTCCTCTAAATTTGTATCTTTATCTTTTCTATTTATTGACAAATTCTCTTATGAGATATTATATATATATGAGACACTGTGTGAGAAGTGTTAAAGTATATATCTATCATATTGGTAAAGTATGCTTAATGATTATTAAAGTATGTTTTCCAAAATATGATAAATGATAAATTAAAATATGATTTTAAAGTGTTATAATATGATTAATTATTGACATACTTTTACTACAAATAAACATACTTTACTTATATAATAAGCATACTTTAGTAATGGGTCGACCCGTCTCACAAGAGAGTTTCTCTTATTTATTTATAACTAGTATATAGCCCGCGTGTTACGCGATTTACAAAATTTTATTTTAATATTTTATTTAATAATAATATAAAATATATTTATATATTTATGTTTAATATAAACCCCGTATATTATGTATATTGAATGAAAAATACAAAATTAAAACCTATAATTAATATTTTATGTCTTTTTAGAGAATAATTAGAATTATTATTATGTTTTCTTTTATTCTTGAATCAATAATGTGATTCAAGTATATGAATTATAAGGATATTAATGTATTGATATAATTGAAATAATATTTTTATTATATTATTATTATGTTGGGGTAAAGACTTGTGCACCCTTATGTAAGACAGACAAAAAATGATAACTTTTACAATAATAAAAAGTTATACTCAATTAATGAAAATTGATGATACTATTTAATGAATAATTTATAGTGCAAATGAAAAGTTATAATATTTTATAGCAAAGTGATAATGTTTTATAGCGGAAATGATACTATTTTAAAAAGTGTAAAATAGTCTCACGTGAGATGATCTCACAGAAGATCTCTTATGTCGATGACAAAAAAATAAATAAATCCAAATATATATATATATATATATATATATATATATATAAACTTATTTATTTATTTACCTTACAATACAATTTTAATTAAATTAAAATACTACTGAGCACTTTTTAAAATAATGTCAAAATTTTTCTAAAAATCACAATAAACATAATCTTTTATCATTTATGATATGTAATACACCTTTTAATTGAATAACATACAATAAATTATTTTTATCAGTTATATAATATTATAAAATTTATCGAATTTAAAGTAATATATAAAACTAAAATAATCATTAAAAGTCTCTTGTAAAAAGTTTTTAATTAGTATATAAATTATAAAATTGATCAAATTTAAAATAATTTATAAAAATAAAAATAATCGAAATCCTACATTAATTATTATTTTATTGTAATTTTTTTTTCAATTTAAGGGTGAAAAAAAATCTAAATTAATTAAAAATATCAAAACAGAATAACAATTAATTAAAAAAGAAATAATATGATTTTTAAATCTTTAAATAATATTAAAGACTATTATAAATAAGAGATACTCTCTTGTGAGACGGGTAATTTGTGAGACGGGTGTGGGACGGATCGACCCATCACTAAAGTATGCTTATTGTATAGATAAAGTATGCTCACTTGCCATTAAAGTATGTCAATAATAAACTAAATTATAACACACTAAAATCATATTTTACTACATAATCTAACATACTTTAGAAAACTTACTTTAACAACCATTAAACATACTTTATTTAAATAATAGACATACTTTAACACGTCTCACAAACCGTCTCACCTAATTAGTGTCTCACAAGAGAATTTGTCTATAAATAATAGAAACAAAAATTAAAGATTAAAATGCTAAAGTAATAAAATGTTAATAATGAAACTAATTAATGCAAAATAAAGAAAATAATTAATATAAGTAATAAATGCTTAACCAATAGAATACTTCCACATATAATTTTAATAGTGAAGTTTTTCAATATTATGACAAGTATGTTTTTCGAAAATTTAAATAAGGCAACTACTTGCCAATTATATGTATTTTAAGATAATAAAGCTAACTTAAAAAGTCAAAATTAACACAAAATATAAAAGATAAAATAAATTAAAGTATAAAAATAGAGTTTATAAACTTATAAAGAAAACATTCTGAAATTAATTATGGATTGTCCAAATTCATCACTCCCAACATGACTTTTATAAAATATGGTTTATAAAATATAAAGAACATACAAAAAACAAAGAAGAAAAATATAAATCTTAAGATAAACGAAAAATAAAAAATAAGAATCGTACCTCAAATGGAATGATTGAACCTGAAAATAAGATCAAATAAAAGTATAAAAGATAGAATAAGTTAAAGTATATAAATAAGGTTTATAGAATTATAAAGAAAATACAAAAAATCATAGACAAAAGTGAAAATTTAGGTTTGCTTTTATATATGTATAGATTATGTATTTCATCAATTCTTTTTTTTTCAATAATTTTTATATCAATTAACTTTTTACTAAGTTCTTTTTTTTTTCAAAACTAAATCAATTTATTTCTTATCTATTTAAATTACTAATTAATTTTTTTTTTCAAAAGTAAATTATTTATTTATAATATGGACACACACACATATATATATATATATATAAATAATCAATTAAAATTTCTTTTCTAAAATAAATTATTTTAATTAATATGTGAACACATAGTTATCATATCATTTAGATAATTTTTATCTTTACTATTGTAATATATTATGTATTTTATAATTTTTGTTTATTACGTCAACCCATATATATAAATTATCAATTAAAATTTATACGGGTACAGATACGGGTAGTTAATATTTAAACGAATATGTCGGGTATAGGACGAGTACGAGTATGATAATAAAAAGCTTTTTTACCAAAAAAATTATGACGGGTATGGAACGGGTATGTGTATAACAATAATTTTTTTAAACGGGACGGGTACAGATACATATAGTTAATATTTAAACGAATATGTCGGGTATAGAACGAGTACGAGTATGATAAAAAAGCTTTATACCAAAAAAATTTATGATGGGTATTGAACGGGTATGTGTATGACAATAAAATTTTTAATGGGACGAGTACAAATACATGTAGTTAATATTTAAACGAATATGTTGAGTATAGGATGAGTACGAGTATGATGATAAAAAGCTTTTTACCAAAAAAATTTATGACGGGTATGGAACGGGTACGTGTGACAATAAAATTTTTAAACGGGACGGGTACAGATGCATGTAGTTAATTTTTTAACGAATATGTCAGGTATAGGACGAGTACGGGTATGATAATAAATTTTTAAATGGACCGTGTATGGATACGGTTAATTAATATTTAAACGAATATGTGTATGAGTACCCAAAATAATCGAGTACCTTACCCGTTGCCATCTCTATTCCTACATGCTATAAATTCACATTTTTTTAAAAAAATTTTGTTTATCTCAAAATCTATGCACATAATAATATAACACTTTAATAACACCATAAAATTATTATAAGCTTCATCCGAAAATCCGGCTTAGAAAGTTAAAAGAAGTCAAAAGTAAACTCAAGAGATGAGTACTTTTTCTTCTTCTGTATTTTAGCATCAACACTTCCAAGATCATCTAAGATCTTGTTGAATTCATCAACTTAACGTAATATAGGCTTTTCATCATTCATCTTGTATGCATGTAACTTCTGCCTAATATGTAATCTGTTTGCTAACATTTTAACTATGTACACCGATTCCAATTCCTCCCAAACACCAACAAAAGTAGTTTCTTGAGCTACCTCTCTTAATGCCTTATCCACTAAACACAAAATGATAGTAGATTGTGCTTTTCGAAGTACCTCATCATCAACTTGCACCCTTGCTTGTGGTCTAGCTGCTGATGGATCTTTGATTATCTCTGTCTTGACAGGTGGAGGAGGCTTCAGTGCATCAATCAGCCTTGTTTAGTCAGGATTACCTTCATCTTCAACTTCCAAAGACCGAAGTTGGTTTTCTCTTACAGCTTTTTAATATCAAACTTGGTGGTGTTCATATTATGTGATTGCAACTTATAATTTCCCAAGGGACGACACCAATTGCCAGAAAACTAGCTTCAATAATCGACTACAACTCACAAGAAAATGCCAATACTAATACTAAACTATCTTGAAAAAGATGCAGAATGCTTAGCATAGTAATAGACTAGGGTGCCTTTTATAGCTAGTGTTGCTGCCAACACCTTTTCCTTGACAACAGCTTTTACTCACCCTCTATTAACCAATGTACAATAGAGTGTTATTGGTTATTAACCACCCCAAACAACCTCCACCAGGCATTGCAAACGAATCCAAAATAGTAAAACTCATACATGCATCCTTTAAGCCAATTCAACTGCCTCCAATCGGTTGAAACTGATTTACAGCTGTATAACTCTTTTATACATGCATGCTTTTCATCAGAACAAGCAAATACCCATTGTACAATCCAAAAATGCCATGCACCTGTTTAATTGGATCAAGAGTTACATGTAACCGCTCTTTACAATCAGCACCTTCGCTATCTTGTGCCTGTTTATCGGTAAAAATTGAGAACAAAGTTGAGCAATCTGGATTAGCTCCTTTACCTCTGTCACCACATAATTATGTTGTAGATTAGGATCTACTAGCATTTCAAGGTTCTTCTCTTTTAGAAGCCCTTTTACCTGAAAATTGCCAAACTATTTTGAAAGAGAAGAGTAAGCATATTATGCATACCCAATCAAGCAGCATAACATCATCATAATTTACAAGACAATAACGATCATACGCCCTCTGCCCTGTTATCAACTCATGAAGCATAATCCTATATAAGAACTCGGGAGCTATGTGTCCTAAGGTGCCACGCACATCAGAAGTCACATGGCTATCTTTGTAATCCATCAGTTTGTGGCCAGACCAAAGCACGCGACAACCGCTTCAAACTCTTCATCCAACAATATATTTGATGCTTTCACATCACGAGGAATGATCTTTGGATCACAGTGATCGTGCAAAGACTTGTATTTGCTATGTATGGATAGACTAACAGACAAAAGCCAGTCAGTCTTAAGAATTAATGACCCAACAATAAATTAACAACAAAGATAAAATAATACTAACATCACATATTTTGTATATTAATTTAAGGGAAATTTGATTTTTTCGTCCGTTAACTTATCCTTATTTTGAAATTGGTCCACCATTTTTCTTAATTTTGAAAACCGTCCGTTAACTTTATAAAACTCAACTTTTTGGTCCTTTGACCTGCTATAGCAGGTGACCAACAAGTCATTGAAAGTTATATTTACTCATTTTTGAAATCAGTCCACTAACTTTGCAAAATTTAACTTTTTGGTCCTTCAACAGGTCATTGAAGATTTTTAGCCCTAATTAACTTATATCTTATCTTTATTTTGCCAAAATTTTATCACTTTCTATTTTTCAAAATAGACATAGTCCATTACGACCATATCAAGCCCATCATGCTTCCATATATTTGAACTTGGTTTCAATTTCGGTAATTGATAAGAGCAAGTGTACTCTATCGTGTGTAGCACGTAAGCGACCAAGTGCAAAATTTATAAGATATCGAACCCAAGGGCGAAAGTGGGTAGCCGTGTTTGAGAAATGCTTTACTTTAGTAGGACGAATCAAAGAATGAGGGGGGTGATTAAACTACAAACTAACAACTAGGAAAGCAATGAAGGATAGAACATGTACAAGTGTGATGGAAAATGGATGAAGGTGAACAATCTAAGAAGTATGTAAGGCAAGCAACATCATGGATAAGGCTTATGTAGACTCACACACACACATGAATTGAAGGTTTTTATGTTATGATACTAAGGGCACTCAAAGAGTGTCTCCAATCCTCACTCTTCCTATAGGTACTTACGGATATTAATATACCGGTATAGAGATATTATCACGAAGAATTTTCTCTAGTAGACAGGGACGTTTTCCTAGTGTTCCCTTTCTAAGGTCAAGTGAAAAATTGGCTTGGTTCCCCTCATCATATCAAACACTTTCACAAGTAATTATCAATAATGTCCTATCATGAGGTTCTAAGCACATGAAGGTTATGGCCAAACTCCCCACATACTTAACATAGCCATCTCATGCAATCAATGATTCAATTAAACCACTAAACATAATATTGGAATGGCCATCCTAACACTATGAATAGAGAATCTAATCACACAAATCATACATAAAATGAGAATAAGCATTCATGATAGAAAATATTCATAACAATCATTTCATCAAACATGTGGTGTGCAAAATCTACATAATCCCTAACCAATCATATTGCTAGCCTCACATAAGGACTAGCCACTACAACTCATAGTAGAATCAATACAATACATAGCTTGCTCCAATTGAGCCAAATAATGAAGAAAATAACAAAATAAAGGTAAGTTGGCTCCCCTTTGATGGTGAACTTCCTCCCCTTTGATCATGCTACAATCTTCAATCAATGATGAATTCCTCTTCTTAGATTGGTGGATGGATGGATTAATGAATGGATTTGAGGAGATCAAGTGGTTTGGATGGATGAGGTGAAGGATGAAAGAGATGGAGATGAATGTGTGTGATTTTTCTGTTTAGTGTGTGTGGAAACTGATCCAAAATGATTCTTTGTGAATCTCCCCTTCAATTTCGCACCAATCATGGTTTTATATCACTTAGGGACCTTCTAGAAGCTTCCGGAACATTCTGAAATTTTCACAGGATTTTGCACCTACACGGCCCGTGCTGCAGTACACGGCCCGTGTAGGGCACACCTACTTTGGCGTTTTTGTGCGTGCTTCCAGACACGGCTCGAGCTGCAATACACGGCCTTGATCATGGCCGTGCAGCACTTTCTGACGATAATACACGGCTTCTTCTTACAGGGCCGAGCTCCGCACACGGGGCGTGCACCAGCGCACGGCCGAATCTCTGGCCGAGCAGCGTGTTCTGATGACATTACACGGCCAGCTGCTACAGGGCCGTGTTCCGCGCACGGCCCGTGCAGCTGCATGGCCTATTCTTCGTCTCCCTTTCGCTCCCGACTCTGTTTTTGTCCGTTCCATGACCTGTTTTACACATATTTAAGCTCATTTACACAATTCTATCAGTTCGTACCACTTTCCTCAAAATAACAATAACTCCACCAAACTTAACACAAATACGGATAAAAACATCCGAAAATACACACATAAAGACACTAAAACCTAGGTGAAAATGACGACAATCAATATTAATTAAACAATATTAATCTCGTAATTAACTAACTTGTAACAGTAAAAGAATATTTTTTGACTGTCGATCCACCGGATATCCGAGAGGTTTTATAGCTGCTCCTCACAGCCAACCACGCACCCCAAAGTGTGATGGTTCTATCCCATTCTTTCATCGGACCTCAGCACAACCCTGATTCATTTCCTACACCGGGTGTACAGGATGCTGCTACTGTTTCTCGTTGGAAAGTATGGAGATCAAGTTTGCAGAAAAATGGAAGGTTGCATATGGGCAGTAGCCCAAGATTATTTATTTATTGAATGGAAATATTATTACACACACACACTACTTAAACAAGAGGAGAAGACTCTTCTAGCTACCTATGGTAGTTGAAATAGAAACACTCATACAAGAAAAGAAAGGAAACTAATACAATGTTTATTTAGAGAGAAAACAGAGGGGAATGGTCGATGCCTTCTGCTTTCTTAGCTCTTCTATTTATAGAGGCATTCGGATGTGAAATTTGAATTTCAAAGCCTCTCTATTCTTGCTGACGTCACTGCTTACATCATTGTGCTAGCGTCATGATGGGTGTTTTCTCAACACACAATTTTAATCCCCAAGTATGAAGGATACAAATTGTAGTTTCGAAGGTGACCAAGTTAAATATCGAATCACGGGATAGGTAAATATTACTTTAGTTATTTTCTAGCAATTATGACTATGTTGAGAATTGTAATTGTTGGTTTTTAAACTAAATAACAATTAAAATTGCAAATCAATAACAAAAACAAGAGAAGAGTAGTTGTGATCAAATAAGATGATAGGTAGTTCGTCAGGCCATCCAGTTTTATTCGTTAATTCATACTTTCGTGTGTCGATCTCCGACTCTGCCTTGTGGTTTATGAACGTATCGCTAGACCATGCAAATCTACTCCATAGACACAAATAGATAAGCTTTTGACACGTGTGAGTATCCTCAGAGCAAGATGTATACTTTACCCCCCTTTCTAGGTACTATCATAATCAATTATTTCCCGTGCACTTAGTACTCTAACCCGATTTGATCTCCCTTTTTAGGTACTATAAAGTTATACTCTTAATCCTACTTGTTAACCCGAATTTAATTCAATTAACAAACATTCATATAAGACGGTTCTAATAAAACCTCGGAATCCCTTCACTTAGAATTATAACAATAAACCCTGCTCATTAGTGAACGCAATCAATCAATAACTATGTTATGCATTCAGACTATACACAATGATTATTGATGCACAAAACAACTATGAGTATGGATTAAAAACGTACTATCTTATATAAACTAAACCACAAGTAGTGTTGTACGGAGTATACACACGAAATACAAATCAACTCATGAAACCTTCATAACCCTAGAACTACCGAAGTGGCTCTAGTCCATGATTGATCTAGGGACAATCATGGTTAGATGGACCAATCTTACTTGAATCTCCAGCGGAACCTCTGTCACAGCTCCTCCTAGTCTCCTCTTGTGCTTCACGATCTTACGCTCTCTAAAACTCTCTAAAAGCTCTCTTCTCTGACTCCATGAGCCTCCTTTTATACTTGTAATCACGTCTCCAGGGCTTGGAATGGGCTTTTCAAGTGATCACACGCGTTTTGGCCTTGAAAATCTGGATAAGGTAAGTTTCCGCACGATGGTTCGACCTCAGCAAACATGTCGAACCATTGACCGCAGGTCGAACCATATGTCGAACCCACCTACTGGAAGTATTCTGCACTTGGTTCGACTTCTTGTACAGGTCGAACCACTTCGTCTTGGTCGAACCACAGGTTGAACCATGCTACTAGACAATTTCTGCTCTTGATTCAACCAACCGTCAGGTCGAATCCCCAACATCTTGGTCGAATCAACTTTCTCGTGAACTGGTTCGACCATGGTTCAACCTGATAGACATGTCGAACCCCTCGAGTCGTGGTCGAACCCATCTTCTGCCACTTTGCATTGCTGGTTCGACCTGCTGGAGAGGTCGAACCCTTCTCCAACAGGTCTAACCCACCTCTCTCCTTGGCGGTTCGCGTGGTCTCGACTTCGTCTCTTCAATTCTTGGCACTTCCACTCTGATTTTGCTATGAAAACCACTTAAATAGCTCCACTAACACCTGATTCATGCTAATTCATAATATATATAGGTTTTCCACCTATTTCCACCTCAAAACTCTCCAAAACTAGCACAAAACATGATGCCAAACTTATGAATTTACACACTCATCAAACCCCCAAACTTATATGTTGCTCATCCCGAGGCAACCAAATCAAACCACAGGGGTCGTGTATAATTCACCAAGATCAAGTACAACACATATCACACATGCAACTTCATTAAATCAAACAAGTATTAATTGCTTCATATATATCACTCATGCAAAACCAATCCAATCACACACCATTCGGAGTACTAAGTAATCTAGCTTACTAGATAAGTATTTACTCTCCTTCACTCAAGTGCGTGAGGCACTATATAAGCTAATATAAACACTAATATCAATCCATATTCACGCGTAACCATAAGCTTGGCAAAGGTCTCAAAAATCAACTTATAATCAACTATTCACTAGGATCACAAAGGACTTGTTTTTGGGTTGTAATGTTGGCTCTTTGGAAAAAGGTAGGAAGATTTAGGTAAAGTGACTTAAGACACTAGTAGAGAGTTACCTTGGAGGTTCTCGATTTCTTCTTCTTGCTGCAATATCTCCTCCAACTTCTTCTCTTCTTCTCATGGATTTTCCTTCTTTTCCGTGCATCAACATCATCTCTTTAGACAATTCGGGTACCGGTTTTAGGCACTACCCTTCTTCTCTTTATCAATCAGCTGCTCTTAAGCTTAAAGCTTCATGTTATAAGCAATCGAGGTACCAGTTTCAAGCACTACCCCTAAACAAGATTTAACCATATTCTTTTCATCCAACCATATTCTATCTTCCTTTTTCTTCTTGCAACACTTACTCACCTCAACTCTCTCTACCAATGAATAGGTTAATCAAGGCTCAAGTAAAGGTTTATAAGGTTATTTACTTCGGCTACCAAAGAAAAGGTTTTTAACGGCTCAACGGGGCATCCAAAGGTTAATAAAATCATTAGGAAGGACAAAATTTAGCTAAGTAGCTTAATCACAAAATAATAACCTAAGATCATGTCCTAACAATTTATCAATCATAAGTCTCACACAAGACTCCAAGCCAAGTTCTAGAATACGTTCATATGAATTATCCTCTCAAGAATAAAACAATCATGATCAAGCATGATTAAAAAGGCTCAAATCCTCACATAGGTAAATAGAATCCTAAGTACTCCTCATAGCATATAATTAAGATCAATTCCACAAGAACTCTACATACATATCAAATTAAACATGCTTTTCATCAATAGAAATTAACACATGAACATATTAATGCACAAAATCAACAGCCCATAAACCGAATCAACCATACAAGTATTCAACACTCACGAATCCATCTATCCTAACAATGATATCCAAGAATATACATGCCACTCACTCAATAAACACAGCCCAATCTGTAAAGAGAAAAAGAAGAATGGAGGTGAGGAATCGGAGAAAATCAAAAGAAAACCTGAAGATCTACTCCTCCGGAGCATCATCATCCTCATCATCATCATCCTCGTCATCCAATCTCTGCTCCACAGCTTAATACAGACTGCTGATGTTCCTATCCATAAGATCCACCCGACTACTCACCCTACCAACCCGCTCATTCAAGGCAGTGTACCTCTCGTTCAACATGGCGTAGTTGGCATTGGCGAGTGCGAGCTGCCTATTCGTCTTCTGCTGTGCAGCTACGACCACGACCAGCTGCTCGTGAATCAAGCGAAGCTGTTCCCCGTTATCATCCCGAACAGCCCGCTGCTGCTGCGGTACTGGAGCATGCTGAGGCACGTCGTGCTGCTCCTCCTCCAGAATCTCCATCTCTAGCTGCTCATCTACCCGATGCTCGACCTCGGGCTGCTGTGGTGGCTGTGATGGCTGCTGCGGTGGCGGACAGTACTCTCCCTGATCCACAATTCGCTCTAGCTCCGCCAATCTATCCTCCGCACACATCCTAACCACGACTCTCCAATCCCCGTTGGTCTTCACAGTCACGGACAGAGCGGTGCGTCCTAGGGAGTTCATCAACAAGTTTCTCACCTCCCAAAAGGTGGTCATGTTGTTCACGTCAAAGGAAAACATGAAGCTGAATGGCTTTGGTCCTCTCGTGAAGAACCAATCACCATCTCTAAAGTGTGAAAATCCTCCCTTTACGCATGTGAACATCACCAAGTCGGGCTCTCCTCTAACAGGTGTAATGCTGGTGAAGTCCATGTTGTAATGCTCAGCTACAATCGTCAGCAACCCTCTAATGTTCACCTTCTGAAATCCAACGGTCCTGAATCGATGCAGCTGCGCGATGAAATATGCTCTCTCATTGAACTTCACCCCATTCATCATACACCATAGGGCGTAAAGCTCTCCTCTAGACACACAGCCACCCTCCGAACAAGCAAATAGTGTGTTTTCGAGCACTCGATCCATATACTTCAACACTGGATTCTTGATCGAGGTCGCACGAGCCTGCTTAATCTTATAGTCTCTGATCTCCCCGGAGATCTCCCTCCAAAATCTATGGGCATTGAAGTAGCCACTCTCCACTAGAGAGATCTCAAGAGGCGTCTGAAATTGCTCGTTGAATTCGCCAGCTGTCCCTCTCCTCCGAACTCCTCCTAACTGAAATGAGCACCGAAATTGGTAACCAAGAGGGTCCTTCTCCATCTCAAACGAGCAAATCACCTCAGCTGTAACATGGAAATATGTCGGCCTCTTCAATTCCATAAATCGTCAAATCTCCACTCGATCGAACATCCAAAAGATATCATCCCTGATGTGCATAATCCTCATGGCATCGTCATCCTGGTATCTCGTCCGGGCCACCTTAGCTGAGACTTCTGCCCACTTTTCTTTGATCTTATCCCAATCAGGCATCGGAATCTTGAAGTTCTCAGGAAGGCGTTCTTGCAATCTCAGCGTCTTTGTCACCTTATCTACGTTCGAAGGCCTATCTTGCCTTTTTTTCGATCTTACTTCGGCTGCCTTCCCCTTCCCATTGCCTTGCCCGGATCCTTGTCTGGATCCTTTTCCTGTACCTGAAAACAACTACTCAGTACAACCAACAAGACAAGAAAGCAAGTAATCGACTAGCATATCCTATACTCTACTCAAGACTTCAAACATCCATGCTTCATCAACAACATATCACCTCAACAACCATCATCAAACACCACTTGCTTTTCAACGTGCTCAAAACTACTTCAATCACGTCTTCCTCAACATTCAAACACAGCCATACAAGCATGCCTTCAACTTATCAAAGCAATTCACATGAGTTTCAACAAGTCAAAACATGAACTCCTCAAATTATGAACGACTCAACCAAACCAACATGCTTATACTCATAAACGCACAATATCATTGATCAATTCACATAAACACTCAAGTTCAATCAATAATCAAGCATTCTCAAACCAATGAACAAGAATTCATATGAATCAAATCAAAATATCAACATTCACCATGAAATTCAACCAACATCAACATCAATCCTCTTACCCACAACGAATTGCATACACTAAGCTTCAATCATAGAGTAATTGAGTTGAGTAAACATACCTTTAGCTTTTCCCATGGTAAAAGAATGATCAAACACTCAAAACCCCCAAGAAATCACGACTGAGCCCTAGCTTACAGCGAAATTCGCCCAAATTCGTATCCAAGTCATGAATTAAAGGTGTGGTGATGTGTAATTGATGAAAAATCGAGTGTAATTGAAGAATTGGTGCAAGGGTGTAGTGATTTCGTGAAGGTTCAAGGAAGGGTGAAGTGAAAAATGATCGAACTCTTCTAAACAATCAAACTTAAAACACATACCTGGCTCGGTTTGACCTTGGGTTCGAGCTGTTGAACAGGTCAAACCACGACTGACGAGGTCGAACCACCCTTCTGGACGAGTTCTTCTTCAGGTTCGAATTGGGTTCGACCTACTGGAACAGGTCGAACCAAAATGCATCAGGTCGAACTACCCTACTGTATGTTTTAGATCACCAGTTCGACCTTGGTTCAACTTGTTAAACAGGTCAAACCAAGTACGTTGTGGTCGAACCGAACTTCAGCAGCACAGGTTTGACCTAGGTTTGACCTGTAGGATCAGGTCGAACCATGCTTGTGAAGGTCGAACCACCTCACTGAACGATTTTTCAACACGGTTCGACTTCCACCGTTGGGTTCGACCTCCTTGTTGGATTGTATACTAAAAGTCTAGCTTTAGTATGAACAATGTTACAACGATATTTGAAATGAGAATCATTGATCAAATGATTGCGTCTTATAATTTATTTTATATGCATGATGCAATAGTCCATTTACTTTATACTGTAGATAATATGTTGTGCGACAACACGCGGAAGATCATATTATCGGTTACCTTATAAAGTATAAACAGATGCTCACAACTGAGATAGACGGGGACTCTCTATCGGTATGGTTGTAGTGTGGTTTGGTATTAGCTTGTCTTGGCTATAGAATCACATTGGTGCACTTGTGTGTATTGAGCAGGACCGCTTGAGATCGTTCTTCTTATACTGACTATATAGTAGAACTTGATCTCTGTTATTATGGAAGTTCGTGCTCTTAATCCCTATACAATAACCTCGACATGTAGGGCAGTATGTATTTCTTTGATTCATCAATGGGTGAGATTTATATGTATTAAATCAACAAACTCGGTGAGTTGGGAAGTAGTGCTGTATCTATGGTGTGCTGTTGATTGTAGAAGGAATCCATGTCTGTCATAGGTTGATGATGTCCCCTTGAGGAGCTCATAAGGTTTATCATGTAAATCTTGCAAGTGGATTAATTTCCGGCATGACAATAAGGTTGAGTGGTACTACTCTCGGATGATATATTAATTAATTTGAGTTGTCAGTAACTTAATTAATTAATGGACATTGTTTTTCTTAAACATGAGGAGACTATCGGGCTTATAATAAGAAGGAGCCCAGAACATAATTTTGGGATTGGACGGGTAGTGCAGTAATAATATTTTAGTGGACTATATTATTATTATTGGATTTAATTAAAAGCTTTGGGCTAAGCTTAGTTAATTAAATTCAATTGAGGCCCAACCCAATTTCTCCTCCTGGTCCCTGCTGTAGCCCAGTATATAAGTGAACTCAGCTTCCTGGAACCCTCAGATAAAATCCTGCGCCTCTTTTGGTGTGAGAAGGGAAAGAAGCAGATTGAGAGATCCTGCAGACTGTTGCCCACACAACAGCAGGATCACACTTGGGACATACAGTAGAAGATCAGAGGTAGTTCTCTGCAGTTCATCCTCTACATCAACCCAGAAGTACGGTAAATGGTTTAATTGCTTCCGCTATTTTTGTTTACCTATTATTCCTAACGAATCACGTTGAACCACACGATCCAATTGCAAACAATTGGTATCAGAGCGTTGGTTTCGTTGTGAAACGTGAGGCGTTAGGTAGGGTTTGATTCTACGTGTGTTTATTGTCGATAGAAAGCATGAAATTAGGGTTTTATATGTGTGAATTATCCTATGTGCTTTATTCGATAAATAGATCGAGTGAATGTTGAGATTATACATGCTGATCACACGCACACACTCGATTGCACCATACGCGACGGGTGTATTGCTTTGGGTTGCGATCATCATCTGATGGGCTGTACAATGAACGAAAAAAAAAATGGTTGGTATGCAATCAAGAAGCGTGAAACTGCGGCCAGTGGTGGAAAAAGGCAGCAGCAAGGGTCGACTTCATACGGCTGAAGGCTGAACGGTGGGCTGCTCGTCAACGCATGGCGTGATCGCGAAGCGGTGTGCTACTGGATCCTTGTCAACGAAGATGGCTGATCGCGGCTCTCGCTGGTGATCGTTGGAATCGGTATCGCGGCTTTGACTGCGAACAACGGCGACGGTGGTCATCGAGTAGGGAGTCAGCGCCGACAGACCTGGACAGAGGGCTACGCGGTGGATGGCTGGCGGTCGTTGTCGTCGCACTGGATGGATGTACGAGGCGGCGGCTGAATGGGTTTGACGATGCTGTCAATACCCTGGAGCTGGTGGTGATGCTGCGGAATCAGATGGCAGCGTCGACTGGTCGTTTGAGCCACGATCGTCGACAGCCATTTTTGGATAGCATGGGACACGCACGGCATACTTCCTAGTGAGTCCAACGCGTCTCCAGGCAAGTCAGATGATGATCGATGACAACATGGCATCGACGGGAAGCGGGTCTCGGTGCTGATCGACAACCAGTTTGGGCGGCGAAAGGTGGCATTGCGGATGCCTGGGCATGGTTGAAAGACTGATCGCTGTCGACATGATGGATCATGAGACCGGCAAGGTGTTGTCGTGGTGTGGCGTGCTAGCACTGCTGCAATGTCTGGGCGGTCGAGGCAACTCCGGTTGGCTGACGGGATGGCTGCCGGTAGCAGTAGGGCCATGGTGCACCGGTGGGATGTGCTGGTGGCTGCCGGTGAATGCTCCATTTTGTTCGTTGCAGCTGGAAGTATCATGAAGCCACGGCGGCTGGTTTTAGGGCAGCCTTGATGGTCTTACTGGCTATCTGATGGGCCTTATATTTTTTAATAGCTGGGCCTATGTTCAGTTGGGCCCAATTTTATTGAGATGTTCATTAGGCTGCTGGGCTTATTATTTATAATTGGTTTGGGCTGCTCATTTTTTTAATTTAGTTTTGGGCTGTTGGGCCCAATTTTAATTAAAATGAAATGGGCTGCTGGGCCATTTATAATTGTTGTATTTAATTAATTGTGAGTAATGGGCCAAGCATGATAAATTAATTAATTATATTAATGGACTAATTTTGTGCTAGTGGGCTTGGTGGACTTAATTTGATTTTGGGCTAAGATTATGGGCCATGGATAATGGGCTTGATTAATTATTTAATCTGCTACTCATTTTGTGCTAATTTGTTGTTCTTGGGCCCAAATTAATTGATCCACCATTTATGCAATTAATTATGATATATAACTGAGTTAATTGTTTTTAACTTGACAATCAATTGTTATATATGAAAGGCATGTTCTATGTGATTTATTTATTTAAATTGCTGTTAATAGAAGCATGTCTTAGTTGTATATTTTATTATGGAATATTATATGCATGTTTAAAAACCCTCGGTAATTAAATAACTAAGTGGGAGAGGGGATTGGTAATTAATTCCCGCGACCTCCATTATTGGTTTGTAAGTGATGTGAGTAAACTTGCGCGTTGGCAATAGAGCCTTCCTCCCTAACGGATGAGTTTATTCACGGATCACAGGTACAAACTTCTTTAAATAATTATTGTTTGTAATGTGTTGCATATGGGCTTGCGCGTTGGCTATAGTGCCTTCCTCCCTAACGGATGAGCTTATATGCGGTTCACTGGTACAAACTTATATAATTGATGGTTGTAGAAAGTTATCTGAGCGCATGTATACTTCTCTAACAGTAAGGCACATAAGCTTGGGCAGCGAACTTGGGATCAAATAATGGTGTACACTTAGATGTTAATAATTAGTATCCTCCCCAACGGAGTCACTGCTATTATTTACATGGCTAAAGAGGAACCGACTATTAATTATTTTGTCATAAAGTTAGGTTGACAAATGAAATTAATGGGTAAAACCTTCTCTTGTAAATGTTCGGGTTTGTAAACGTCCACCCTAACGTGGCTTGCAGACTCACGGTGCTTGAGATGTCGGTGAATTTTATTTTATATTGTTTTGAGGGAATCGATATAAAAGAATAAAATTCGAAGATTTGATCGGTAAATTTATTTGTGATTCTCTGAATTTCGAATGGTTTTATTTCACTAATTGTTAACTAAAAGACATTATATTTACTTGTCCAAATTAGATGATTAAAAAGAATCTTGGTTTTGAAAATTACTGCTTAAGAAAATACATGTGTATTCTCACAAAGGACGTCTCATGATGCCTATTAAAGTCTCTAGTGAAGAGATGAGAGGTTCATAGAAATATGATGATCTCATGTAACTCTTCGGATACTTGAGTAAATTAAAAGGCAGAAGATCATGGTTGAATTGATGAATGAATTGGAAAATTATGGAATTGAAATTGAAAGGGAAACCTAAATCAATTTATTCTTCGCAATTTGCCTGGATGTTTTGAGTAAGTTCTACCTGAAATACGAGAAGTTGTATATGGTGGAAAACTTCTAACAAAACATGTGGCAAAAGAAAGCCATTTTTCATCATGGTGTGAACAAGTTTAATATCTTATTTACTAATGGTTTAAACATGATTAGTGATGGCATCTACTGACACGAAGTATGTAGATACTGGAATCACTAAATGTTTATCACTAAGTAAGGATAAGATTGTTAATAACATGGGTAAAACTACAAAGGTAGTGCCTATTGCAGTGGGAGTTGTTTATTTATCTCATGATAAGAATAAACGATTGATTATGAGAAATTATCTTCACGTATGTTTCATAGAAAGAATTTAATTTCGGTTTCTATGCATTAACGGATGGATACTTCATTTCATTTAAATGACATGGTCATAGTAATGAGGACTGAGGCTATAATCCGTCAAAGTACGTTGGTGGATAAAAGTATAGTCTTGAATCATGAACGTCCCACAGATGCAATAAATAGTAATTAAATAATGCATCTTCTAATATTAGTAAGAGAAAGGAACCTTTGGAAATGAACTAAACATACATTTGGCGTCTATGACTAATTCATTTTACTTGAGTAGGATTCAAAAGTTGATAGCCGATAGACCGTAAGGTTTATCTGAAGTGGAAACTATCGGACTTGCGAGCCTTGCTTGGAAGTAAAAATGATTAACTGCCTTTTCAAGGCTGTGGGGTGTAGAGCCAAAGATATATATGTTGGAATTAGTTCATTCTGATTCAAGCGAACATAATATTATCCAGGCGAGAGGTGGTTATGAATATTCGAAGATTATTCTGGAAACCAATATATTTATATGATGCACTGCATGTCTAAGTTCTTTGATTAATTCAAGAATTGTAAGGCTGGTACAGTGAAGCGTCATGGAAAATATATTAAGTCATTACGATTCAATCATGATGGCGAATGCCTCTTGGGATAGTTAGGAGCTATTGATCAGAAGTTGAGATTAAATCTTAAGTTAGCTACACCGGGTAAACCCCAAACTGAATGGTGTGGTGGATAGAAGGTATAAAGCTCCTATGGTTATGATTAGATAGATGATGAATTATTTGGAATAATTAAATTCATTTTATAGATATGCCCTAGATACAGTAATTCGTGAAACGTTTGTCTGTATATGGGATATCCTAGAAAAATAGAGGGTGATTTATTTAGTCCAAAAGATCGAAGGGTAATTGTTAACTCAATAACTAGATTTTTGGAAAAGGACTATGTAATAAATCACAAACCCATGTATAAGTTGTTCTAAAGGAAGTGAGAGGAAAACACTAAGTAAAAGTACCAAGTGTACAAGAGGATATACCACAAGGTAAACTGCAACGCATGTCACGTCTGATACACAATTACATGTAGTGCCTTATCGTAGTGGGAGGGTTGTATGACAACCCATAAATATATGTTTTGGGCAAGTCGTGAGACTTGATCCCTAGTAAACATGGTATTGTCCCACGATTACGACGTAGCACTACAAGATGAAAATGCGGAATCTTAGCAAGATGCAATGAATGAAGAAATAGAATCTATGAATTCTAAATTAAGTCTGGAGCTTGAACGATCACTAAAATGGTGTAAAAGCCATTGCAAGTGGTCAAAGGAAATAAAAGAGGATCATATGGAAAGGTGAAAACCTTGGAAGCAAAGCTTGTTGCGAAAAGGTGTACTCAGAAAGAAATGGTTCGATTATGAGGAAACATGTTCGCTGGTAGCTATGCTTATGTTGATCTGGATTCTTTTATTTATTGCTGCTCATATTGAATTATGAGGAACAGCAAATAGATGTCAAGACAACTTTCCTGACTGGAAGTCTTGAGGAAAACATCTATGTGAAGCAACCAGAGTAATTCATTGCAAAGTACTAATAGCATTTTGATAAGTAAGCTTAAAATTGTCCAGCGATGGACTAAAGCAAGCTTTAAGATAGTGAAGCATATGTTTTGATTAGGTAATCCAGTGGCATGGATTTAAATCAATGAGCGGATGAGTCTTGTGTGTTGTAAAGAGTGACGGAAACATAGTGGTGTTTCTTGTACTATACGTAGATAATATCTTGCTCATTGGAGACAATGAAAGAGTATTATCGGGCATATGGGTACAGTTAATAAAGCAGTAGAGATGAAGGACTTAACAAAGGCAAAATATATCCTTTTGATCACGGTAATACGGATCACAAGAAAGGATATTATGCTTATCTCAAGTTTCATAAAATGATACAGTCCATAATCGTTTGGCATGTAAATTTATCTAAGTGAATGTGTCTTTGAGACACAAGAAGAAGATAAATTGGATGAAAGCGGTTCCTTATGCTTCGGCGAATAAGGAAGCTTAATCTAAGGAATGCTATGAACGATGTTGGATATCTGTTTTGCTGAATGCATGAACAGTGGGTATCAACGTAACCCGGAACAAGAATGATGAACTGTGGTAAGACATTTATAAAGTGCCTGAGAAGGACTGGAAATTATATGTGGACTTACTGGACAGATTCACTGCTTCTTGTGGATTACGTAGATTTAATTTTTTTAGTCAGATTGGACGGCAGTAAATTCTCCTCAAAGGTTATGTGTTTAATTTTAGGAAGTAGAGTCATAATGTGGAGGAGTGTTATATAGAAATATATTTCAAACTCCGGACTCCATCATGGAAAGATGATAAATTGGAGCCTATGAGGCAGCCAAAGTATCTATATGACTCTAGAGACTTCATGATGGACTTTGAAGTGTTTCTAAGTTTGCCCAAGGTAATCACAATTTACATTGATGATATTGGTGCAGTTACAAACTTGAAGAAATCACAAGTCCATAAGGCAATTAAACACATGGAGCGCGAGTACCACCTGTTACGAGAAATCGTATGATGAGGGAAAGGTTGTACCACCTGAACAGGTCAAACCACGACTGACGAGGTCGAACCACCCTTCTGGACGAGTTCTTCTTCAGGTTCGACTTGGGTTCGACCTACTGGAACAGGTCTAACCAAAACGCATCAGGTCGAACTACCCTATTGTATGTTTCAGATCACCAGTTCGACCTTGGTTCAACTTGTTAAACAGGTCAAACCAAGTACGTTGTGGTCGAACCGAACTTCAGTAGCATAGGTTTGACCTAGGTTTGGCCGGTAGGATCAGGTCGAACCATGCTTGTGAAGGTCGAACCACCTCACTGAACGATTTTTCAACACGGTTCGACTTCCACCGTTGGGTTCGACCTCCTTGTTGGATTGTATACTAAAAGTCTAGCTTTAGTATGAACAATGTTACAACGATATTTGAAATGAGAATCATTGATCAAATGATTGCGTCTTATAATTTATTTTATATGCATGATGCAATAGTCCATTTACTTTATACTGTAGATAATATATTGTGCGACAACACACGGAAGATCATATTATCGGTTACCTTATAAAGTATAAACAGATGCTCACAACTGAGATAGACGGGGACTCTCTATCGGTATGGTTGTAGTGTGGTTTGGTATTAGCTTGTCTTGGCTATAGAATCACATTAGTGCACTTGTGTGTATTGAGCAGGACCGCTTGAGATCGTTCTTCTTATACTGACTATATAGTAGAACTTGATCTCTGTTATTATGGAAGTTCATGCTCTTAATCCCTATACAATAACCTCGACACGTAGGGCAGTATGTATTTCTTTGATTCATCAATGGGTGAGATTTATATGTATTAAATCAACAAACTCGGTGAGTTGGGAAGTAGTGCTGTATCTATGGTGTGCTGTTGATTGTAGAAGGAATCCATATCCGTCATAGGTTAATGATGTCCCCTTGAGGAGCTCATAAGGTTTATCATGTAAATCTTGCAAGTGGATTAATTTCCGGCATGATAATAAGGTTGAGTGGTACTACTCTCAAATGAGATATTAATTAATTTGAGTTGTCAGTAACTTAATTAATTAATGGACATTGTTTTTCTTAAACATGGGGAGACTATCGGGCTTATAATAAGAAGGAGCCCAGAACATAATTTTGGGATTGGACGGGTAGTGCAGTAATAATATTTTAGTGGACTATATTATTATTATTGGATTTAATTAAAAGCTTTGGGCTAAGCTTGGTTAATTAAATTCAATTGAGGCCCAGCCCAATTTCTCCTCATGATTCCTGCTGTAGCCCAATATATAAGTGAACTCAGCTTCCTGGAACCCTCAGATAAAATCCTGCGCCTCTTTTGGTGTGAGAAGGGAAAGAAGCAGATTGAGAGATCCTGCAGACTGTTGCCCACACAACAGCAGGATCACACTTGGGACATACAATAGAAGATCAGAGGTAGTTCTCTGCAGTTCATCCTCTACATCAACCCAGAAGTACGGTAAACGGTTTAATTGCTTCCGCTATTTTTGTTTACCTATTATTCCTAATGAATCACGTTGAACCACACGATCCAATTGCCAACACTCCTGGCATTGGTCTAACCTACCCCCTGGAAGCTCCAAAACGCATGTTCTTCAATCCCTACACACTTCAAACTTCAAAACGAATCATTAGTACCAACTAGAGCACAACTTCATCAAGAATTGGTTCTTTAAAAACTTATCAATCTGAGTAACTCCGCAATCACTCAAAATACGAAACCACAAAACACCACGAAACATTAGACAAGTTACAAAAAATCGACACATACACACCGGTTAAAGTTTTAAATATGCCGCAAAAAATTAACTCCCCAACAAACGTCACAAAAAAAAGATTATACTATCGGTGCTTATCATGGTAATTACATCACACCCCCCCAAACTTAGTAGAAACTATAGTCGAAACTATGTTTGCAAAGATATGTAATTGCCGATAAGTAAGCACTTCAAATATAAAAATTTCTTACTCACACGAAAGAAATAAAGCATTAAAACAGGAGGGAAAGCCCCCAACAAGCGCTCATGTTTAACGTCGGAGAGTCACGATGGTACCAACTTAGATCAAGGTATCCACAAAGATGACACAAACATCATCCGGCGACCTATAATGCTTCAAGCGATGTCCATTCGTCGTAATAATATCTCCATCCTTGTCAATGAGCTCAAAACTCCCCCCTCCTAAGGCTCGATGAATCATGAATGGTCCCGTCCACTTCGACTTCAACTTGCCTGCAAAAAACTTTAAACGAGAGTTAAAGAGTAATACCTCGTCTCCTTGCTTGAACTCCTTATACGAGATCTTCGAATCATGCCACCTCTTAATCCTTTCCTTGTAGATCTCGGAATTCTTGTACGCACGACTCCGAAACTCATCCAAAAGATTGATGTGAGTCATCGTCAACTCCTTCACATCCTTGAGAGTCAAGTTCAAGCTTCGCAAAGCCCAAAACGCTTTGTGTTGAATCTCTATAGGTAAGTGGCACGGCTTTCCATAGACAATCTGATACGGTGACATATCTAACACCATCTTGTACGCGGTCCGGAACCCCCACACGACATCATCGAGCTTCAAAGCCCAATCCTTTCTATTGGTTCCGACCACCTTCTCCAGAATCTATTTGACTTGACAGTTCGAGACCTCCGCTTGCCCATTCGCTTGAGGATTATAGGGTGTAGTAACCCTATGCTTAACACCATACCCTTTAAGCACCTTCTCAAGAAATTTATTGACGAAGTGCGTACCTCCATCACTAACAAGTGATCTAGGGACTCCAAAGCGGGCAAAGATATGCTTCTTCAAGAAAGATATAATAGTTTTCGAATCATTCAAGCAAGTAGGAATCGCTTCCACCCACTTAGAAATATAATCCACCACAAGTCAAATGTAGAGAAATCCATTAGATGGGAGAAAAGGCCCCATAAATCGATACCCCACACATCAAAAATATCGACCACTATGCTCGGTTGAAGCGGCATCTCGTCTCTCCTACCGATGTTCCCCATGCGTTGACATCTATCGCAAGACACCACATAGGTCTCACAATCCTTGAACAACGTAGGCTAATAAAGAGCGGACTGAAGTACCTTGGCTGCTGTCTTTTGAGAGCCGAAGTGCCCCCCATTAGGTATTGCATTGCAAAACTCGAGAACACTCTCCATCTCCATCTCGGGCACACACCTACGGATGATAGAATCCATGTAAATCTTGTACACAAACGGATCATACCATATGAAAGTCTCAACATCCCTCTTGAATTTAGCAAGTTGATATCGGTTGAGATCTCTTGGAATTTCTCCCACAGCAATATAGTTAACATAATCCGCATACCATGGATCAACTCCCTGTGCAGCAACCACACACGCTCGCTCAGCCTCTTCAACAAACACGGCCATGATCTTTTCATCCGGGAATATTTCCTCAATATACTCGAAAGAATTATCACAATGCTCCCTAGTCTCCAACCTCGAAAGGTGATCCGCCAACACATTATCAGAACCTTTCTTATCCCGGATCTCCATGTCAAACTCTTGAAGTAGAAGAATCCACCTTATGATCATAGGCTTCGTCTCCTTCTTCTCCATCAAGTACCGAATTGTTGAATGATCCGTGTACACAATAGTCTTCATGCCAACCAAATACTGACGAAACTTATCGAATGCGTACACAACAGCCAAAAACTCCTTTTCAGTCACCGTGTAATTCTTTTGTGCTGCATCGAAATTCTTACTCGTGTAGTAAATGGCGCAGAACTTCTTCTCCTTCAGCTGCCCAAGCACCACTCCAAGTGCTACATCACTTGCATCACACATTAGTACAAACGGTTGAGTCCAATCCGGTGTGATCAAGATAGGTGCAGTGATAAGCGCCTCCTTCAAAACTTGAAAAGCTGTTAGACATTCATCATCAAACACAAAAGGAACATCCTTTTCAAGTAAGTGAGATAAGGGCTTGGAGTATTTTGAGAAGTCTTGTATGAATCTCCTGTAAAAACTGGCGTGTCCAAGGAAGGACCGCACTCATCTTTCATTGGTCGGTGGTGGAAGCTTCTCAATTGCCACCACTTTAGCACGATCGACCTGCAATCCCTTGGCTGAAACACGATGCCCAAGAACAATCCCATCCTTCACCATGAAGTGGCACTTCTCCCAATTCAAGACAAGATTAGTCACTTGACATCTCTTCAAAACAGTAGCAAGGTTAGACAAACAAATATCAAAGGAGGAACCAAAAATAGAAAAATCATCCATGAACACCTCCATGATCTTCTCTATCAACCCATCGAATATTACCATCATGCATCTCTGAAAAGTAGCAGGCGCATTACATAACCCAAATGGCATTTTCCAAAAAGCAAAGGCCCCGTAGGGGCAAGTAAAAGTGGTCTTTTCTTGATCCTCGGGGGCAATCATGATTTGGTTGTACCCCGAGTATCCATCCAAGAAACAATAAAACTCATACCCTGCAAGACGATCTAACATTTGATCCATGAAAGGAAGAGGAAAATGATCCTTACACGTATTCTCATTCAACTTCCTATAATCTACACATGTACACCATCCCGTAGGAATCCTTGTGGCTATCGCTTCTCCATCCTCAGCTTTTACTACAGTCATTCCCCCCTTTTTAGCAACTACATGCAATGGACTCACATGGGGACTATCACTAATAGGATATATGATTCCAGCATCCAACCACGTAAGGATTTGCTTCCTAATCACCTCTTGAATCACGGGATTAACCCTCCGCTGATTCTGAACACTTGCCTTGGCCTCATCTAACGATCTTATCCTATGCATGCAATTCGAAGGGCTAATTCCTTTCAAATCCTCAAGAGACCAACCAATCGCAGACTTATACTTCCTAAGAACATTCAATAACTCCTCAAGTTGATATTCATCAAGAGAAGAAGATACAATTACAGGATATTTTTCATTGTCGCCAAGAAAGGCGTACTTCAAGTGTTCCGACAAAAGTTTCAACTCCTCTTTCCTCACTTCCATCGGAGAGCTCTCGTTATCCAAAGGCAAGTACTTCCTAGTCCACTTGACTTCTTCCACCTTAGTTCTTTCCGATTCAAACCTGTCATCACCCAAAGCAAGTAAGTTTCAAGAAATTCAATACATACCTCGTTGGAGAGTCCGTCAAGCTCCGTAGTGGGATAAGTAAGAGACTCCATCAAACATGTCTCAAGAGGATCCTTTGACAGGATCAGAGACATATCCTCATTCACAATCTCCTCCACCACGTCAATACTATAACACTGAGACTCCATGGGCATCTTCATTGCTTTGTCCAAGTTGAAAAGAACTTCTTCTTTGTCCATCCGCAATCTAAGCTCTCCTTTTTGAACATCAATCATAGCTCCAGCAGTAGCAAGGAAAAGTCTCCCCAAGATTAAAGGGATATTATCCTTGTCATCATCAATCTCTAGCATATGAAAGTCCACAGGAAAGACTAGCTTCTCCACTTTGACGAGAACGTCTTCAATGATACCTTTTGGAAACGTCATCGACCTGTTTGCCAATTGGAGAACCACTGTTGTAGGGGTCAACTCCCCCAAACCAAGCCTCTAAAAGATGGACAACGGCATTAAATTGATGCTTGCCCCTAGATCGCACAAAGCTCGCAGTGCCGGCCCCTTTCCGATCTCACATAGAATAGTGAAGCTCCCCGAATCCTTCATCTTTTGCGGCAGCTTCCTTTGAATGATTGAGCTGCAATTCTCAGATAAATTCACCATTTCATTTCCGGTTAAGCTCTGCTTCTTCAAAAATATGTCTTTAAGAAATCGGGCATAGTACGGCATCTCCATGATTGCCTCTGAGAAAGGAATGCTCAAGCTTATCTTGTTCATTATCTCTGAAAACTTCTTGAACTTTCTTCCAATCCCTTCTTCACAAGCTTGTAAGAAAACGGTGGAGGTATCTTTGTTTTGGGAATCCCCCATTCATCACGATCAACCTTCTCCGCTTTCTCCTTTTTGGCTCCCAATCGCTTGGCTCTCTCCCACTTTTTCTCAGCTATTATCTCTGTACTTTGCTCATTCCGAACCACTGGAGTAGCATCAACATCATCGAGAGTGTTTGGAGTAGCAACAGACAACTTCTGGATGGGTTCGACCAGGGTTCGACCTGTGGAACAGGTCGAACTAGGCACGTAATGGTCGAACCGCTCTTCTGGACAACTGCTCTCTTTTTGAAGTTGAGGTTCACCCTGGGTTTGACCTATTGAGTAGGTCAAACCACGGCCACCTAGGTCAAACCGAGTACTCCTTCCGCCCTCTGGTTCGATCAAGGTTCGACCTGTTGGATAGGTCGAACCATGTCCGTCGTGGTCGAACCATTGCTGCGACAAAACAGAGTGCTCCGAATTGTCAAGTTCGACCATGGTTCGACCTATATGCCAGGTCGAACCATCTGCATTTTGGTCGAACCGATGCTGCGATGCCTCCTGATCATGTCCAGTGCATTGGTTCGACTTTCCCTGTATGGTTCGACCTTCAATGTTGGTTGAACTATGGTCGAATCTTGCCCTAGACATGTCCAAATTTGATTCTGACCTCATAGGTCCCTCGTACTGCGTTCTCGACCTCAATGTGATGGCGTTGTAGGACCTTGGATTCTCAATACTTTGAGATGGGAACTTTCCCTTCTCAAGAGTTTGAGTAAGCTTGTTAACACTTCCTGCCATCTCCCCCATCAGCAATGTAAGGTCCTTCACCTGCTTAGATATAACCTCATAGTTTGCCTCGATTTTCTTTTCAAGTTTGGCCTCAAGGCGGTTTACTCTTTCATCGTTCATGGCCATATACCTGTTCACAATATCCTCAAAACCCGGTTTCTCTTCTTCCACCTTAGCACCCGGATCAACACCCATCGGAGGTTGAATCACATTATTCGGATTGCTCCATGAGAACTCCGGCCTCCTAGGCTGTTGATAACCACCCGGGAGACCACGATTATTAAAGTTTCCTCGATAGTTTCCTTGGTAGTTCCGGTTTCCTTGATCTGGATACCTAGTCCCTTGAATACTTTGACCCATGGCATAGTGTGCCTCTTCCAACTCCTCTTGGATTGGTCCATCATTCTTCAACTCCTGCTGCATGATTGGTACGCTCTGAGATAATTCGCTGATTTGCTTCTGTTGGGATTCAAGTAGCTTGTTGATATTGGACAAGCTAGAGACGATCTCATCCTCTCTACTTGTTTTCACCATTACTTGTTCAACCTGAGCTACCTTCTCAAGGACATAAGTACCTCTAACTCTATCAGTTGGCCAATCCCTCGAATTCATCGAAATATCTTCAAACAACTTTTCGGCCTCTACGGATGACTTTGTAAGCAATGCTCCATTAGAAGAAGCATCCAATAACACTCGTGAATCACAGTCCAATCCATTGTAGAATATACTGATATATTGAGCTTTAGATAGCCCATATTGAGGACACTTCCTAAGCATGTCCTTGAATCTATCCCATGCTTCATGAAATTTCTCACCTCCACCGATAGCAAATTGGTTAATGTCTTGCTTCATCTTAAACACCTTTGAAGGTGGCATGTACCTCTCCAAGAACCTTAAGTTCAGTTGCTCCCAAGTGGTGCACTCAGCTGCGGTGATAGTGTCATACCAATCTCTCGCCTTTTCAGTAACGAAAATTTGAACAAGAGGATCTTCCTAGAATCTTCATGTTCTCCTGCGTCTTTTTGAATACTTGCATAGCCCAAGAACTTGTTCAGATGCTGCTGCGGATCCTCGAAAGACCCTCCTGAAAAGGAGTTCCTTTCTATCATGCTAATAAGAGCGGGATGAAGATCGAAAGCTGCATTAGTTCCCCTCGCTCCTAGAAGCCCAAAATTTCCAGCCCCATTATTTCTGAAAACCTCTCGGATGGCTAGATTATCCGGATTCGCTACCATGTTGACTGTCTCTACTCCCGAATTAACTACAGTTGTAGCTTCAATCGTCTACAAAATCTGCTCGTCAACTTCAACTCCAAAATTTAGAGCTTCAGTTGGATCAATAGTCTTTGCCTTGCTCATCTTCTTCTTCTTCTTCTTTCTTGACGATGCTCCGATCTCAAGATTATAAGGTTCAAGTTCACCTTTCTTTGATCTCGTGAGCATACACCTAAAAAGAACTAGAATTAAAACAGCAAAACAAGATAAATAGCCCTAATAAACTAGAAATAACAAAAAGATATTTTAAGCCGTCCCTGGCAACGGTGCCAGAAACTTGATGGGTGTTTTCTCAACACACAATTTTAATCCCCAAGTATGAAGGATACCAATTGTAGTTTCGAAGGTGACCAAGTTAAATATCGAATCCATGGGATGAGCAAATATTACTTTAGTTATTTTCTAGCAATTATGACTATGTTGAGAATTGTAATTGTTGGTTTTTAAATTAAGTAACAATTAAAATAGCAAATTAATAACAAGAACAAGAGAAGAGTAGTTGTGATTAAATAAGATGATAGGTAGTTCGTCAGGCCATCCAGTTTCATTCGTTAATTCATACTTTCGTTTGTCGATGTCTGACTCTGCCTTGTGGTTTATGGACGCATCGCTAGACCATGCAAATCTACTCTATAGACACAAATAGATAAGCTTTTGACACGTGTGAGTATCCTCAGAGCAAGATGTATACTTTACCTCCCTTTCTAGGTACTATCATAATCAATTATTTCCCATGCACTTAGTACTCTAACCCTATTTGATCTCCTTTTTTAGGTACTATAAAGTTATACTCTTAATCCTACTTGTTAACCCGAATTCAATTCAATTAACAAACATTCATATAAGACAGTTCTAATAAAACCTCGAAATCTCTTCACTTAGAATTATAACAATAAATCATGCTCATTAGTGAACGCACTCAATCAATAACCATGTTATGCATTCAGACTCTACACAACGATTATTGATGCATAAAACAACTATGAGTATGGATTAAAAACGTACTATCTTATATAAACTAAACCACAAGTAGTGTTGTACGGAGTATACACACGAAATACAAATCAACTCATAAAACCTTCATAACCCTAGAACTACCGAAGTGGCTCTAGCCCGTGATTGATCTAGGAACAATCATGGTTAGATGGACCAATCTTACTTGAATCTCCAGCGGAACCTCTGTCACAGCTCCTCCTAGTCTCCTCTTGTGCTTCACGATCTTACACTCTCTAAAACTCTCTAAAAGCTCTCTTCTCTGACTGCATGAGCCTACTTTTATACTTGTAATCACGTCTCCAGGGCTTGGAATGGGCTTTTCAAGTGATCACATGCGTTTTGGCCCCGAAAATTTGGATAAGGTAAGTTTCCACACGATGGTTCGACCTCAGCAAACTGGTCGAACCATTGACAGCAGGTCGAACCACAGGTCGAACCCACCTACTGGAAGTATTCTGCACTTGGTTCGACTTTTTGTACAGGTCGAACCACTCCGTCTTGGTCGAACCATACTACTGGACAATTTCTGCTCTTGATTCGACCAACCGTCAGGTCGAATCCCCAACGTCGTGGTCGAATCAACTTTCTCGCGAACTGGTTTGACCATGGTTCGACCTGATAGACATGTTGAACCCCTCGAGTCGTGGTCGAACCCATCTTCTGCCACTTTGGATTGCTGGTTCGACCTGCTGGAGAGGTCGAACCCTCCTCCAACAGGTCGAACCCACCTCTCTCCTTGGCGGTTCGCGTGGTCTCGACTTCGTCTCTTCGATTCTTAGCACTTCCACTGCAATTTTGCTATGAAAACCAATTAAATAGCTCCACTAACACCTGATTCATGCTAATTCACAATATATATATAAGTTTTCCACCTATTTCCACCTCAAAACTCTCCAAAACGAGCACAAAATATGATGCCAAACTTGTGAATTTACACACTCATCATGTTACTACTTACGTTTTCTATCCATTATTGTTGGCAGCTATCCTGCACTCTTCTTTTTCCCCTTACGAAGGTCACATGATCCCTATCTCTTTTGGAAAAGTCATCTGACCCTTATTTTCTTTAAGAGTTAGTTGTCTTCTTTGGTATCCGAAGGGTCACCTGGCTCCTGGGTATTTCGAAGAGGCTTTGTCCTCTTATTCCCTCATTCTTCTGTTGCTGGAAGGGGTCCAGCATTCTTGTTCCTTTCTATGCTCAATTGCACCCCTTTTTCAAACTCTGGTTCAGTCTGGATGGGGCAACTAGTGCATATCCTCTCCTTCCACCTTCCTCGGTGAATCATACTGCAAAATTTCCGATGAGTTTCTCTACTCTTCGGTAACTTATTTTTCCAGAGCATTTTTCTCTTTCCTTCGAAAGAGTCCTCTGCATACTTTATCTTTTTTCCTGTTAATGTTTTTAACAGGAAAGATCCGTTCTCCATGTGGTCTTCAAATTTGAACAAAAATTTGACTTAGGTCATTGCCTGGAAGCAGGCATACAAACCACTTGCTCTTCGCGTAGAGATTTGATCCTCTGTGTAGGTTGAAACCAGGACCGGTTCCTTCCCGGAAGGCTCATTGATGCTATTTGCAGCTTTAATGTCTGGCCTTCGTAGCTTGATGATGGCCTTTCCCAACTAGTTCCGGAGCTGCACTAATGAAGTATAACTCCAATGGTTCTCCCCTGGTCAAAGTATCGTTGTTGACCATACCTTGGACCCTGCATCCCTTATCCACTTTGGTAGCTTTGAAATTTCTGGGAAGCTAGGCGCCGTGGTTTATATTGAGGTTAATGCCCCAAAGCTAAACCATTGCTTGACATCTTCTGGATTCGACCTAGGCCTCATCCAGACTCGGGGATATTCCCTAGACACATCTATCCGGCACTTCTTAGGACGAATTCCCTATCGAGTTTTCAATTTCTTCCAACTGGCTTGGTATTCCTGCCAATGAGAAAAATCAGCTAAGTTAATACCAACCTTAGCAGTGCCCATCATAGGCCTAAGGTTGATCTCTCCCTCTTTAATTCCAGAGGTGCTGGGTTGACTCTTCGACTCTAGATGTGACTCTAGAGCCTCAATTTTTCCTTAGACCAATTCTTTCTTTGGAAGTTCCGATCCATAACTCGTGCTAGGGGTACCTGAATCCCCTGCTCCAGGTTTAGGACCCCATTCCCGAACACACTCCTTTTGCTGATTGTTCATGATTGCCCGGAGTAGAGGCACTTTTATTATCTCGAATAGTCCCGTATGGCTGCGGATACAATCTCGTATTAGATTAAATACTTTGGTCTCATCTCCTCGTTGTAGTTTTCCAGCAACATTAGCATTCATTGCCAGAGTCTTGTAATCCTTTTGGAACGCCGTAAAGAGGTCCATCAGGTGCTTGGATCTTATTAGGATGGAGTCTATGTCACCTCCCTCTATCTCTCGTTAGGAAATCTGCCAAAATATTTTCAACAGATTTAATTATGACAATATTAAAGTCATAATATTGGCATTTAGCTTGCCATCTTAAAAGTCTAGCCTTTTCTGGTTTTGATTCAATTTTATTTTTTAGAAAGGCTTTGACACTCGTGTTATCGATTTTAAGGATGAATTTCTTCGCAAGAAGAAATAGCGGCCATTTTTGAACACCTTTTGGACTGCAAAGAATTCCTTCTCATTGATGTGCCATCTTTTTGCCTAATTTTTTGCAAAGAGTCCACTGCAATATCTGCATGGCACATCTCTTTCTGAAGTGGACTTGGTAATTACCACTATCCACCAATGGTCACTAGCATCTGTATAGAGTACCAGGTCGTCCTTGTCATTCGAAATAGCTAACTTTAGGTGCTTTTTGCAAACCTCCTTCAATTGTTTAACCATCTCTCGATATGATTCCTCCCATTTGAATTCGGCATCTTTCTTCAATAGAGGACTGGACACCTTTCTATATTGCGCTAGATTGTTGATGAACATTCCAGCAAAGTTGACAATTCCTTGGAAGCTTTGGAATTGTTTCTTGTCTTTGAAATCTTCAGGAAATCCTTGAATCTTTTCTACAATGTGTGGTTGTAGAATAATTTCGGACTCATCAATCTCTACTCCAAGAAACTCGATTTGTCTCATTGTAATTACGGGCTTCTTTTTAGAAAGCACTAATCCTTCCTTGTGACATATTTCTAAAAATACTTCTAGATGTGCTAAATGCTCTTTCATGTTCTTTGAGGCTATGAGGATGTCATCCACATAAACAAACATGAATGAGAAATAATCTTTGAAAATATTATCCATCTTTCTTTGGTATATTTGGGGTGCATTTGCCAAGCCTATAGGCATGGCATTCCAGATATAATGGCCTTGTGATATAGAGAAGGCTGTGAACTTCTTGCTTCCTTTTTCCATCATAATCTGGTAGAACCCAGATTTGCAATCGAACTTTGAGAATAACTTGACATTCTTGATAAAGTTGACCAAGTGTTTCCTACTTGGTATGTAGTATCCATCAAACTCCAAGATGTTGTTGATCCCTTTATAGTTGATCACAAGTCTCGGTTTTCCCTTCTTGACTTCTCCATGATTTCGAATCAGAAATCTTGGACTGCTGTATGGAGATACTTCTGGTGATATCAACTTGTCCAGATGTTCCTTAAGTACTAGCTGCATATCCTTTCTATCCTCTTGGTTCATCAGGATAGGCTTGTATCTCACAAACTCATACTCCTTTCCTTCTTTTACTTTGAGTGAAGCTTTGAGCTTGTTTTTATCCCACCAGGCTAAAGGATCCTCATTGAAGTTCCCCTGTATCTTCTTTTTAACGTCCTCCAAAGATGTTTGTTCTTAGATTGTGACTTCTTTCTGTAGGCTTTCTCACAAGCTTGCTTTGAGAATGTGGATTATTTTTTCCTTTAGTTTCTCCATCTTCCATCCTCCTCTGGTCTCGATCCTCATTTGAAGGACTGCTTCGCCATATTTCCTTCGATCATTCATCTTTGGATGGCTAAGTTCTCCTTCATTATCACCACGCTTGCTACAAAATCTGATTGATATTTTTCTTTGAAATGCATTACGCAGTCTTGGTGCGATGATCTTATGTTCACAAAGGGTTGTGAAAATAAGCCTTCTTATTGCGTTTCTTGGATAAAATGCTTGAATGTCTGTAGGAAATTATTTCCTAATAGAATGTCTGCTCCGGTATCATGAAAATATATCGGTGGAGTTTTTACCTTGTACCATATGGTACGATCCGCTCCTCCGATCATGATCTCTGCTTGCTTGATTCCTCTTTTAAGGATTAGTACCCTTTGTGAGAAATTTTTCCTTAGTAATGTTGGAAACTCTTCGCCTGAGCCTTTAGGAAAGACTCATTCCTTTGCTGTGCAGATACCGGCTCCTGAATCGATGTATGCTGCAAAATACTCTTTACGGTGCTCCTTATATATCATCCCGATGGTGATATATATCGAAAATGGACTTGTGGTCATGGGTAGATCAGAGTGTATAACCCTGAGCTTCTGCTAGTAGACCTTGTATCTCTTCCTTTTGGCCGTGAATTCCATTCCATGTTGTAGTTGTTCCCATGGTTTGTGAATCTAGAGAAATTCCAAACCCAGCACTAGTTGTTCCGGGAATCTTCCTGCAATTCCTTCTATAATTAGCTCAAGATCACCAAGTTTGAGGTGTCCTTGGCATCTCCCAGTTGTTGGCTGTTGAAGATAATATAAGGCATCACAAGGAATAAAGTTTTAATTTTTGGTGATGTCGAATATTACTTCGACTCCTCTCCATCCTTCTGGGCATTTTAGTTCACCTTTACTTGTGAACTTCTCTAGTTCCTGGATTACCTCCACGATTGGTTTATTTCCTCATTTTTCACTGATCATCCTATCATCTTGGAAAGAAATCCTTCTCTGCTCGAATATGAGGCTATCTTGCCTGCTCTAGACCAGCTTATCCTTGATCCGCAAATCCATGTCATGAATTGGTGGTAACTCTATTATTTCTGGCCTGGTTGCACATGCAACTCTTTCGAACACTTCTGGTATCTCAATATACTCCTTCATTTGGAATAGACCCAAATTATGAGTGTTGGATAGAGTACATGAGATACTATAGGTGATAGAGTACGACCAGTTCCTTATTTCATTAAGTCTTTGTTCTTGAAATCTTGATGAGGGGTGAGTACTCTACTGAAATCTTTATCCGCCAGATTATAGGCAATCCTTGGGTAGATGTAGGATGCCATCTTGCCTGCGTACAGGTTTCTTAAGATTTCTCCCAGGCATGCCTCTCTAGTATTCTTGATTCTTTTATCAAAGATTACTATATCGATTGGTGTATCGATACCTTCTTTGAATGTTGCTTTGATAAGGATCCGAATAGCTCCAATGTGGATCCAAGACATGGTCTTAGCAACTTCTTTCTAAAGTTTACTGAGTTCCCTCTTGATCTCATCGATAGGAACGAGCTGCATTTCCATCATATTTCCCGTGAGCTCCATGGGGATGGCAATCTCTCATTCGGTCACCTTGTATATGATGTGATGTTTTCTCTTTTTGAAGAAGAAAAGCCGCTCCAATCTTCCTACGGTGAATACAGATTGAGTCTTGGATCCTCCTTCATGATTCTCATAAGGGCTTTATGGGAAATTGATGTTTGGGAAAAGAATCCCGACATATTTTCTTGCATCTCCTGCCTGAAGCTTTCCTCATCACTCCGACTCATCTTTGGAGGATTCATCTTGACTGAAGAATTCTTCTTCAGAGATGCCCTCGTCTGAGGGTATATCTTCAAACTGATATACATGTACCAGATCTTGGAAGTAAATAGCTTTCTCTATTTCCGGAGTGGTTTCGAACTGTCGTACTCCCCATTTTTAATTCTCCGGGCAATTTGGTGAGATATGCCCTCTTGCTCCTCACGTGTAGTAGTTACAATCCTTGAATCTTTTATTGGCTCGTGTGGGTGCTCTCCAGAACGTCTTTCTTATGGGAGTTCTTCCTGTGCTCCTTTGGCTTGATCCTGAGGATGAGGTTTCATTCTTGAACTCCATCTTGATGGTCCAGACCTTTGCCCTGATTTATAGCTTAAGGCCTTTTGTTTGGACCAAAAGGATCTTGGTCTTCTGGACCTCCATCCTTCCATCATCCGCTCCTTTGAGTGTAAGGATAATTTTTCTTCATCCTTTTCTGCTTCCTTGGACTTCTTCCAATGATGGTAGGAAGATCGTTACTTTCGCAGCATAAGGGGACTTTCTTGTTGATTCCCCTCAATCTTTTGTAGTTCTTGTGTAGTGATGCTTTTGTTGGATTGTATGCTAAAAGCCTAGCTTTAGTATGAATAATGTTATAACAATTTATTTGAAATAAGAATCATTGATCAAATGATTGCATCTAGTGATGCAATAGTCCACTTACTTTATACTATAGATAATATGTTGTGCGACAACATGCGGAAGATCATATTATCATTTCCTTATAAAGTATAAACAGATGCTCACAACCGAGATAGACGGAGACTCTCTATCGGAATGGTTGTAGTATGGTTTGGTATTAGTTTGTCTTGCCTATATAATCAAATTAGTGCACTTGTGTGTTTTGAGTAGGACCGCTTGAGATCGTTCGACTTATACTGACTATATAGGAGAACTTGGTCTCTGTTATTATGGATGTTCATACTCTTAATCCCTATACAATAACCTTGACACGTAAGGTAGTATGTATTCTTTGATTCATCAATGGGTGAGATTTAGATGCAATTAAATCAACAATCTCAGTGAGTTGGGAAATAGTGCCGTCTCTATGGTGTGCTATTAATTGTAGAATGAATCCATGTCCGACATAGGTTGATGATGTCCCCTTGAGGAGCTCATAAGGATTATCATGTAAATCATGTAGGTGGATTTATTCTGGCATGATAATGAGGTTGAGTAGTACTACTCTTGGATGAGATATTAATTAATGGAGTTGTTAGTAACTTAATTAATTAATGGGCATTGTATATCTTAAACATGGGGAGATTGTCGGGCTCATAATAAGAAGGAGCCCATAACTAATTATGGGATTAGAACGGTAGTGCAATAATAATATTTTAGTGGAATATATTATTATTATTGAACTTAAGTATAAGTTTTGGGCTAAACTTGGATACTTAAGCCCAATGGAGGCCCTACTCTAATTTCTCCTCCTAGTCCCTGTTGTAGCCTATAAATAAGTCACCTCAGCTTATTCGGATCCCTAATCACACGCCTAAAACACGTTAAAAAGGGGTGGAAGCAGATTGAGGAGATCTTAAAGATCGTCGCCCACACGACATCAAGATAGGTCTTGGGAATACAGGAGAAGATTGGAAGGTTGTTTGCTGCTGCTGATCATCCTCTACATCAACCCTGGTGAAAGGTAATACGATTCTACTCTTATGCTTCCACTGCAGTAGAATTGCATGGAACCCTAACGGTTCATGTTAATCAAACGATCGAACGCCAACAGCTTGGTGACACCATTCTGCAATCTTGGCTTTGAGAAAAAACATCTTCCTTGCTATTGAATCCAGCTCGAATGGTTCATATTCTTTTATTAGCATTTCTCTCCATGAGCTTGGGATCTTAGCAAAAAAATAGATGGAATACTTCATCCTCCTTGATCTTCGATTTCCATCTATACTATGTGAAGAGTTTGATGTAATCATCTACATGACAGATGTCAAGTAACTCCAGGCTGTATAGGGCATTCCTATACTTCTTCTTCTTTTCTTCTTCCATTCCTTCGAAGTAACCTACTCCGATGAAGTGGATCTTGAAGATCTTGGCCATGCGATCAAAAATATTGCCTAGGTCTTCGCCTTCCATGGCCTCCTTCTTGACTTCGTCTGAGAGCTCTTCCTAGCTCACTTTACTAATCCTTCTAGGCTCATAGTTAGGAATCTTATGAACCCTTCTTTATCCAACTCAAGCGCAACTCCTGCAATCTTCATAGCATTGGTCCACTCGTCGATCAAGGTCTCTCTGTTCTTGAAGTTTAGAGTATCGAGGTTTAGGATTAACCTGTATGGATTTATTGGTTCAAGGTGCGACCGACTATATAGGGTATTGTGTAGATTAGATCCTCGAACTTGGCTTGCTCCGGTTGACATTCCAATCGCCTTCATCTTGAAACTTCCTTGGGATTGGGATGTCTCTTCTTGTCTTGCTTCATGGACTCCATGTGATCTAGAGGTTCCTTCATTATGGCTCAGATCTTGTCAGGTCTAAGGAGCCTGAGATTGTTGTTGAAAGTTCAAAGTCTCTCCAACATTCATCTTTAGATCTACAATAGTTAGTCCTTGGAAGGACTCATATAGAACATGTAGATGTTCAAGATTTGTTCTTTCCATCCGCAGATGTGGATTCTCCTCGAAGGATAGCGATCATCTTCTCACTCTCCGTCTTTGGCCTTGTGACCTCCGTCGTCTATCCCTTTTGGTGTAAAAGGGGTTCTATTCCGAAGGTTGGCGGCAACTGTCCTCCTGGCCTTCTCACCATCACCTTGGTTTCTAGGAACCAAAGAATTTTACCGTCTACTGTAATTCTCTAAAATCTTGGTTCATCTTAGAATTATCTGCCTTGATTTCTTTCCACTCAGTCATTTTGACCACCATGAAAAGTGATAGGATTTGCAGATCTCTCTTAGACCTTGATTTGGTCGTCTTCTCCATTGTTCGTTTCTGGGGACACGTCCATGGATCTCAGTGAAACTTTGGAGTTTCACTATATTTATTGACACTTCTTTAAAATATCATATTTCCATCTGACGGCTTTCCACCAGATGTTCTTCCTTGGTGTAATTGGCACGGGCTTCTGCCAATTTCCATCTTCGGTCGAGACTATCCCAGAATCGGTCGTCGGCCTCTTCTTACTTTTCTGCAATTTGTCTATACAAAATTTTGTAGTATTATTGTATAGAGCTCCTCGTTTCATCATATCCAATGGGCTAGAAGGCGCTGTTGATCTAATTTTGAACAGGGCTTATAGTCCTGTCACTCTCGGATGTCGAACTTTCGTTCGAATCCATATTTCTTTGAAACTCTCCTCTCGCTAATTGATATAAGTTTATAATAATTCTCTAAAAACAAGTTATCCAACAATATTAGCAAGTCTAATAAATAATTTGTCTATAAAAAGGAAATAAAATGCTCACTTAAAAGACTTCTGGCTCACGAAGTAGAATTAACTCTGCACTATGACTTTTTAGTAACTTTATGGCACAAGCTTCCTAGAATTTTGATACTCTGAAAATATATTCTCCAACTATATTCTCATGTATGAGAACTAATTTGACCATAAAAATGACAAGAAATTGCTCACTTTAAGTAGTTCTAGACCTGGCTCACGGAATAGAATCAGCTTTCCACTTTGACTTTTTAGTTACTCTATTATGCGAGCTTCTAGAATTTTTATACTCTGCAAACATGTTCTCCAACAATATTCTCATGTCTAATAACTAATTTGACCATAAAAATTGCAAGAAAACGGCTCATGGAGTAGAATCAACTCTGCACTTTGACTTTTTAGTGACTCTATCGCACAAGCTTCCTAGAATTTTTATACTCTGAAAACATGTTCTCCAACTATATCCTCATGTCTAATAACTAATTTGACCATAAAAATGGCAAGAAAATGCTCACTTCAAGGAGTTCTTGACCTGACTCACGGAGTAGAATCAGCTCTGCACTATGAGTTTTTAATGCCTCTATGGTGAAAGCTTCGTAGTAGTTATATACTCTAAAAACATGTTATCCAACAATATTAGCAAGTCTAATAACTAATTTGACCATAAAAATTGAAAGAAAATGCTCACTTCAAGGACTTCTTGACCTGGCTCACGGAGTAGAATCAGCTCTCCACTTTGACTTTTTAGTGACTCTATGGTGCAAGATTCCTAGCATTTTTATATTCTAAAAACATGTTCTCCAACTATATTCTTATGTCTAATAACTAATTTGACCATAAAAATGGAAAGAAAATGCTCACTTCAAGGAATTCTTGACTGGCTCACGGAGTAGAATCATCTCTGCACTTTGACTTTTTAGTGACTCTATGGTGCAAGCTTCCTAGCCTTTTTTTACTCTGAAAACATATTCTCCAACTATATTCTCATGTCTTATAACTAATTTGACCATAAAAATGGTAAGAAAATGCTCACTTCAAGGTGTTCTTGACATGGCTCACAGAGTAGAATTAGCTCTGCACTGTGAGCTTTTAGTGACTCTATGGAACAAGATTCATAGCAGTTATATACTCTAAAAATATGTTATCCAATAATATTAGCAAGTCTAATAACTAATTTGTCCATAAAAAGGAAATAAAATGCTCACTTCAAGGACTTCTGGCTCACGGAGTAGAATCAGCTCTACACTTTGACTTTTTAGTGACTCTATGGCGCAAGCTTCCTAACATTTTGTTACTCTGAAAATATGTTCTCCAACAATATTCTCATGTCTCAGAACTAATTTGACCATAAAAATGGCATGAAAATGCTCACTTTAAGTAGTTCTAGACCTGGATCACGGAATAGAATCAGCTCTGCACTTTGACTTTTTAGTTACTCTATGGTGTAAGCTTCCTAGCCATTTTTTTTACTTTGAAAACATATTCTCCAACTATATTCTCATGTCTCATAACTAATTTGACAATAAAAATGGCACGAAAATGCTCACTTCAAGGTGTTCTTGACATGGCTCACAGAGAATAATCAGCTCTGCACTGTGAGTTTTTATTGACTCTATGGAACAAGCTTCATAGCAGTTATATACTCTAAAACCAAGTTATCCAACAATATTAGCAAGTCTAATAACTAATTTGTCCATAAAATGGAAATAAAATGCTCACTTCAAAGACTTCTGGCTCACGGAGTAGAATCAACTCTGCACTTTGACTTTTTAGTAACTTTATGGCGCAAGCTTCCTAGCATTTTAATACCATGAAAATATGTTCTCCAACTATATTCTCATGTGTGAGAACTAATTTGACCATAAAAATGGATAGAAATTCCTCACTTTAAGTAGTTTTAGACCTGGCTCACGGAATAGAATCAACTCTCCACTTTGACTTTTTAGTTACTCTATTATGCGAGCTTCTAGAATTTTTATACTCTGCAAATATGTTCTAAACAATATTCTCATGTCTAATAACTAATTTGACCATAAAAATGGCAAGAAAACGACTCATGGAGTAGAATAAACTCTGCACTTTGACCTTTTAATGACTCTATGGCGCAAGCTTCCTAGAATTTTTATACTCTTAAAACATGTTCTCCAACTATATCCTCATGTCTAATAACTAATTTGACCATAAAAATGGCAAGAAAATGCTCTCTTCAAGGAGTTCTTGACCTGACTCACGGAGTAGAATCAGCTCTGCGCTATGAGTTTTTAGTGACTCTATTGTGAAAGCTTTGTAGCATTTATATACTCTAAAAGCAAGTTATCCAACAATATTAGCAAGTCTAATAACTAATTTGGCCATAAAAATTGAAAGAAAATGCTCACTTCAAGGACTTCTTACCTGGCTCACGGAGTAGAATCAGCTCTCCACTTTGACTTTTTAGCGACTCTATGGTGCAAGCTTCTTAGCATTTTTATATTCTAAAAACATGTTCTCCAACTATATTCTTATGTCTAATAACTAATTTGACCATAAAAATGGCAAGAAAATGCTCACATCAAGGAGTTCTTGACCTGGCTCACGGAGTAGAATCAACTCTGCACTTTGACTTTTTAGTGACTCTATGGTGCAAGTTTCCTAGCCTTTTTTTACTCTGAAAACATATTCTCCAACTATATTCTCATGTCTTATAACTAATTTGACCATAAAATGGCAAGAAAATGCTCACTTCAAGGTGTTCTTGACATGGCTCACAGAGCAGAATCAGTTCTGCACTGTGAGTTTTTAGTGACTCTATGAAACAAGCTTCATAGCATTTTTATACTATAAAAACATGTTATCCAACAATATTAGCAAGTCTAATAACTAAATTGTCCATAAAAAAGAAATAAAATGCTCACTTCAAGGACTTCTGGCCCACGGAATAGAATCAACTCTACACTTTAACTTTTTAGTGACTCTATGGCGCAAGCTTCCTAACATTTTGATACTCTAAAAATATGTTCTCCAACAATATTCTCATGTCTCAGAACTAATTTGACCATAAAAATGGCAAGAAAATGCTCACTTTAAGTAGTTCTAGACTTGGCTCGCGGAATAGAATCAGCTCTGCATTTTAACTTTTTAGTTACTCTGTGATGCAAGCTTCCTAGCCTTTTTTTACTTTGAAAACATATTCTGCAACTATATTCTCTTGTCTTATAACTATTTGACAATAAAAATGGCAAGAAAATGCTCACTTCAAGGTGTTCTTGACATGGCTCACAGAGTATAATCAGCTCTGCACTGTAAGTTTTTAGTGACTCTATGGAACAAGCTTCATAACAGTTATATAATCTAAAAACAAGTTATCCAACAATATTAGCAAGTCTAATAACTAATTTATCCATAAAAAGGAAATAAAATGCTCACTTCAAAGACTTCTGGCTCACGGAGTAGAACCAGCTCTGCACTTTGACTTTTTAGTAACTTTATGGTGCAAGCTTCCTAGCATTTTGATACTCTGAAAATATGTTTTCCAACAATATTCTCATGTGTGAGATCTAATTTGACCATAAAAATGGCAAGAAATTTCTCACTTTAAGTAGTTCTAGACCTGGCTCACGGAATAGAATCAGCTCTCCACTTTGACTTTTTAGTTACTCTATTATGCGAGCTTCTAGAATTTTTATACTCTGCAAACATCTTCTCCAACAATATTCTCATGTCTAATAACTAATTTGACCATATAATGGCAAGAAAACGTCTCATAGAGTAGAATCAACTCTGTAATTTGACTTTTTAGTGACTCTATGGGGCAAGCTTCCTAGTATTTTTATACTCTGAAGACATGTTCTCCAACTATATTCTCATGTCTAATAACTAATTTGACCATAAAATGGCAAGAAAATGCTCATTTCAAGGAGTTCTTGACCTGGCTCACGGAGTAGAATCAGCTCTGCATTATGAGTTTTTAGTGACTCTATGGTTCAAGCTTTAGCAATTATGTACTCTAAAAACATGTTATGCAATAATATTAGCAAGTCTAATAACTAATTTGGCAATAAAAATGGAAAGAAAATGCTCACTTCAAGGACTTCTTGACCTGGCTCACATAGTAGAATCAGCTCTCCACTTTAACTTTTTAGTGACTCTATGGTGCAAGATTCCTAGCATTTTTATACTCTAAAAACATGTTCTCCAACTATATTCTTATGTCTAATAACTAATTTGAACATAAAAATGTCAAGAAAATGCTCACTTCAAGGAGTTCTTGACCTGGCTCACGGAGTAGAATCAACTTTGCACTTTGACTTTTTAGTGACTCTATGGTGCAAGCTTCCTAGCCTTTTTTTACTCTGAAAACATATTCTCCAACTATATTCTCATGTCTTAAAACTATTTTGACCATAAAATGGCAAGAAAATGCTCACTTCAAGGTGTTCTTGACATGACTCACAGGGCTGAATCAGCTCTGCACTGTGAGTTTTTAGTGACTCTATGGAACAAGCTTCATAACATTTTTATACTATAAAAACATGTTATCCAATAATATTAGCAAGTCTAATGACTAAATTGTCCATAAAAAAGGAAATAAAATGCTCACTTCAAGGACTTCTGGCTCACGGAATAGAATCAACTCTATACTTTAATTTTTTAGTGACTCTATGGCGCAAGCTTCTTAACATTTTGATACTCTGAAAATATGTTCTCCAACAATATTCTCACGTCTCAGAACTAATTTGACCATAAAAATGGCAAGAAAATGCTCACTTTAGGTAGTTCTAGACATGGCTCGCGGAATAGAATCAGCTCTGCACTTTAACTTTTTAGTTACTCTATGGTGCAAGCTTCCTAGCCTTTTTTTACTTTGAAAACATATTCTGCAACTATATTCTCTTGTCTTATAACTATTTGACAATAAAAATGGCAAGAAAATGCTCACTTCAAGGTGTTCTTGACATGGCTCACAGAGTATAATCAGTTCTGCACTGTGAGTTTTTAGTGACTCTATGGAACAAGCTTCATAGCAGTTATATACTCTAAAAACAAGTTATCCAACAATATTAGCAAGTCTAATAACTAATTTGTCCATAAAAAGGAAATAAAATGCTCACTTCAAAGACTTCTGGCTGACGGAGTAGAATCAGCTCTGCACTTTGACTTTTTAATAACTTTATGGTGCAAGCTTCCTAGCATTTTGATACTCTAAAAATATGTTTTCCAACAATATTCTCATGTCTCAGAACTAATTTGACCATAAAAATGGCAAGAAATGACTCTATGGAACAAGCTTCATAGCAGTTATATACTCTAAAAACAAGTTATTCTACAATATTAGCAAGTCTAATAATTAATTTGTCCATAAAAAGGAAATAAAATGCTCACTTCAAAGACTTCTGGCTCACGGAGTAGAATCAGCTCTGCACTTTGACATTTTAGTAACTTTATGGCGCAAGCTTCCTAGCATTTTGATACTCTAAAAATATGTTTTCCAACAATATTCTCACGTGTGAGAACTAATTTGACCATAAAAATGGTAAGAAATTGCTCACTCTAAGTAGTTCTAGACCTGGCTCACGGAATAGAATCAGCTCTCTACTTTGACTCTTTAGTTTTTCTATTATGCGAGCTTCTAGAATTTTCATACTCTGCAAACATGTTCTCCAACAATATTCTCATTTCTAATAACTAATTTGACCATAAAATGGCAAGAAAACGGCTCATGGAGTAGAATCAACTCTGCACTTTAACTTTTTAGTGACTCTATGGTGCAAGCTTTCTAGTATTTTTATACTCTGAAGACATGTTCTCCAACTATATTCCCATGCCTAATAACTAATTTGATCATAAAATGGCAAGAAAATGCTCACTTCAAGGAGTTCTTGACCTGGCTCATGGAGTAGAATCAGCTCTGCACTATGAGTTTTTAGTGACTCTATGGTTCAAGCTTTGTAGCAGTTATATACTCTAAAAACATGTTATCCAAAAATATTAGCAATTCTAATAACTAATTTGGCCATAAAAACGGAAAGAAAATGCTCACTTCAAGGACTTCTTGACCTGGCTCACAGAGTAGAATTAGCTCTCCACTTTAACTTTTTAGCGACTCTATGATGCAAGCTTCCTAGCATTTTTATACTCTAAAAACATGTTCTCCAACTATATTCTTATGTCTAATAACTAATTTGACCATAAAAATGTCAAGAAAATGCTCACTTCAAGGAGTTCTTGACCTGGCTCACGGAGTAGAATTAACTCTGCACTTTGACTTTTTAGTGACTCAATGGTGCAAGCTTCCTAGCCTTTTTTACTCTGAAAATATATTCTCAAACTATATTCTCATGTCTTATAATTAATTTGATCGTAAAAATGGCAAGAAAATGCTCACTTCAAGGAGTTCTTGACATGGTTCGCAGAGTAGAATCAGCTCTGCACTGTGAGTTTTTAATGACTCTATGGAACAAACTTCATAGCAGTTATATACTCTAAAAATATGTTATCCAACATTATTAGAAAGTCTAATAACTAATTTGTCCATAAAAAGGAAATAAAATGCTCACTTCTGGCTCACGGAGTAGAATCAGTTCTGCACTTTGACTTTTTAGTGACTCTATGGTGCAAGCTTCCTAGCATTTTAATACTCAGAAAATATGTTCTCCAACAATATTCTCATGTCTCAGAACTAATTTGACCATAAAAATGGTAAGAAAATGGTTCACGGAATAGAATCAACTCTGCACTTTAACTTTTTAGTGACTCTATGGTGCAAGCTTTCTAGTATTTTTATACTCTGAAGACATGTTCTCCAACTATATTCCCATGCCTAATAACTAATTTGACCATAAAATGGCAAGAAAATGCTCACTTCAAGGAGTTCTTGACCTGGCTCATGGAGTAGAATCAGCTCTGCACTATGAGTTTTTAGTGACTCTATGGTTCAAGCTTTGTAGCAGTTATATACTCTAAAAACATGTTATCCAAAAATATTAGCAATTCTAATAACTAATTTGGCCATAAAAACGGAAAGAAAATGCTCACTTCAAGGACTTCTTGACCTGGCTCACAGAGTAGAATTAGCTCTCCACTTTAACTTTTTAGCGACTCTATGATGCAAGCTTCCTAGCATTTTTATACTCTAAAAACATGTTCTCCAACTATATTCTTATGTCTAATAACTAATTTGACCATAAAAATGTCAAGAAAATGCTCACTTCAAGGAGTTCTTGACCTGGCTCACGGAGTAGAATCAACTCTGCACTTTGACTTTTTAGTGACTCTATGGTGCAAGCTTCCTAGCCTTTTTTTACTCTGAAAATATATTCTCCAACTATATTCTCATGTCTTATAACTAATTTGACCATAAAAATGGCAAGAAAATGCTCACTTCAAGGAGTTCTTGACATGGTTCACAGAGTAGAATCAGCTCTGCACTGTTAGTTTTTAATGACTCTATGGAACAATCTTCATAGCAGTTATATACTCTAAAAACATGTTATCCAACAATATTAGCAAGTCTAATAACTAATTTGCCCATAAAAAAGGAAATAAAATGCTCACTTCAAGGACTTCTGGCTCACGGAGTAGAATCAACTATGCACTTTGACTTTTTAATGACTCTATGGCGCAAACTTCCTAGCATTTTCATACTCTGAAAATATGTGCTCCAACAATATTCTCATGTTTCTGAACTAATTTGACCATAAAAATGGCAAGAAAATGCTCACTTTAAGCAGTTTTAGACCTGGCTCGTGGAATAGAATCAGCTCTGCACTTTGACTTTTTAGTTACTCTATTATGCAAGCTTCCTAGAATTTTATACTCTGAAAACATGTTCTCCAACAATATTATCATGTCTAATAACTAATTTGACCATAAAAATGGCAAGAAGACGGCTCATGGAGTAGAATCAACTCTGCACTTTGACTTTTTAGTGACTCTATGGCGCAAGCTTCCTAGCATTTTTATACTCTGAAGACATATTCTACAACTATATTCTCATTACTAATATCTAATTTGACCATAAAAATAGCAAGAAAATGCTCACTTCAAGGAGTTCATGACTTGGCTCATGGAGTAGAATCGGCTCTGCACTATGAGTTTTTAGTGACTCTATGGTGCAAGCTTGGTAGCATTTATATACTTTAAAAAATGTTATCCAACAATACTAGCAAGTCTAATAACTAATTTGGCCATAAAAATGGAAAATAAATGCTCACTTCAAGGACTTATTGACTTGGCTCACGGAGTAGAATTAGCTCTCCACTTTGACTTTTTAGCGACTCTATGGTGTAAGCTTCCTAGCATTGTTATATTCTAAAAACATGTTCTCCAACTATATTCTTATGTCTAATAACTAATTTGACCATAAAAATGGCAAGAAAATGCTCACTTCAAGGAGTTCTTGACCTGGCTCACGGAGTAGAATTAACTCTGCACTTTGACTTTTTAGTGACTCAATGGTGCAAGCTTCCTAGCCTTTTTTACTCTGAAAATATATTCTCAAACTATATTCTCATGTCTTATAATTAATTTGATCATAAAAATGGCAAGAAAATGCTCACTTCAAGGAGTTCTTGACATGGTTCGCAGAGTAGAATCAGCTCTGAACTGTGAGTTTTTAATGACTCTATGGAACAAACTTCATAGCAGTTATATACTCTAAAAATATGTTATCCAACATTATTAGAAAGTCTAATAACTAATTTGTCCATAAAAAGGAAATAAAATGCTCACTTCTGGCTCATGGAGTAGAATCAGTTCTGCACTTTGACTTTTTAGTGACTCTATGGTGCAAGCTTCCTAGCATTTTAATACTCAGAAAATATGTTCTCCAACAATATTCTCATGTCTCAGAACTAATTTGACCATAAAAATGGCAAGAAAATGCTCACTTTAAGTAGTTTTAGATCTGGCCCGTGGAATAGAATCAGCTCTGCACTTTGAATTTTTAGTTACTTTATTATGCAAGCTTCCTAGAATTTTTATACTCTGCAAACATGTTCTCCATCAATATTCTCATGTCTAATAACTAATTTGACCATAAAAATGGTAAGAAAACGGTTCACGGAGTAGAATCATCTCTGTACTTTGACTTTTTGGTGACTTTACGGCGCAAGCTTCCTAGCATTTTTATACTCTGAAGACATGTTCTCCAACTATATTATCATGTCTAATAACTAATTTCACCATAAAAATGGCAAGAAAATGCTCACTTCAAGGAGTTCTTGACCTGGCTCACGGAGTAGAATCAGCTCTGCACTATGTGTTTTTAGTGACTCTGTGGTGCAAGCTTCGTAGAAGTTATATACTCTAAAAACATTTTATCCAACAATAATAGCAAGTCTAATAACTAATTTGGCCATAAAAATGGAAAGTAAATGCTCACTTCAAGGAATTCTTGACCTCGCTCACGGAGTAGAATCAGCTCTCCACTTTGACTTTTTAGCGACTCTATGGAGCAAGATTCCTAGCATTTTTATATTATAAAAACATGTTCTACGACTATATTCTTATGTCTAATAACTAATTTGACCATAAAAATGGCAAGAAAATGCTCACTTCAAGGAGTTCTTGACCTGGATCACGGAGTAGAATCAACTCTGCACTTTGACTTTTTAGTGACTCTATGGTGCAAGCTTCCTAGCCTTTTTTAACTCTGAAAATATATTCACCAACTATATTCTCATATCTTATAACTAATTTGACCATAAAAATGGCAAGAAAATACTCACTTCAAGGAGTTCTTGATATGGTTCACAGAGTAGAATCAGCTATGCACTGTGAGTTTTTAATGACTCTATGGAACAAGCTTCATAGCAGTTATATACTCTAAAAATATGTTATCCAACAATATTAGCAAGTCTAATAACTAATTTGTCCATAAAGAGGAAATAGAATGCTCACTTCTGGCTCACGGAGTAGAATCAGTTCTGCACTTTGACTTTTTAGTGACTCTATGACGCAAGCTTCTTAGCAATTTGATACTCTGAAAATATGTTCTCCAACAATATTCTCATGTCTCAGAACTAATTTGACCATAAAAATGGCAAGAAAATGATCACTTTAAGTAGTTTTAGACCTGGCTCGCGGAATAGAATCAGCTCTACACTTTGACTTTTTAGTTACTCTATTATGCAAGCTTCCTAGAATTTTTATACTCTACAAACATGTTCTCCAATAATATTCTCATGTCTAATAACTAATTTGACCATAAAATGGCAAGAAAACGGCTCACGGAGTAGAATCAACTCTGTACTTTGACTTTTTAGTGACTCCATGGCGCAAGCTTCCTTGGATTTTTATACTCTGAAGACATTTTCTCCAACTATATTCTCTTGTCTAATAACTAATTTGACCATAAAAATGGAAGAAAATGCTCACTTCAAGGAGTTCTTGACCTGGCTCATGGAGTAGAATCAACTCTGCACTATGATTTTTTAGTGACTCTGTGGTGCAAGCTTCGTAGAATTTATATACTCTAAAAACATATTATCCAACAATAATAGCAAGTCTAATAACTAATTTGGCCATAAAAATGGAAAGTAAATGCTCACATCAAGGACTTCTTGACCTGACTCACGGAGTAGAATCAGCTCTCCACTTTTACTTTTTAGCGACTCTATGGTGCAAGCTTCATAGCATTTTTATATTCTAAAAACATGATCTCCAACTATATTCTTATGTCTAATAACTAATTTGACCATAAAAATGGCAAGAAAATGCTCACTTCAAGGAGTTATTGACCTGGCTCACGGAGTAGAATTAACTCTGCACTTTGACTTTTTAGTGACACAATGGTGCAAGCTTCCTAGCCTTTTTTACTCTGAAAATATATTCTCAAACTATATTCTCATGTCTTATAATTAATTTGATCATAAAAATGGCAAGAAAATGCTCACTTAAAGGAGTTCTTGACATGGTTCGCAGAGTAGAATCAGCTCTGCACTGTGAGTTTTTAATGACTCTATGGAACAAACTTCATAGCAGTTATATACTCTAAAAATATGTTATCCAACATTATTAGCATGTCTAATAACTAATTTGTCCATAAAAAGGAAATAAAATGCTCACTTCTGGCTCACGGAGTAGAATCAGTTCTGCACTTTGACTTTTTAGTGACTCTATGGTGCAAGCTTCCTAGCATTTTAATACTCAGAAAATATTTTCTCCAACAATATTCTCATGTCTCAGAACTAATTTGACCATAAAAATGGCAAGAAAATGCTCACTTTAAGTAGTTTTAGATATGGCTCGTGGAATAGAATCAGCTCTGCACTTTGAATTTTTAGTTACTCTATTATGCAAGCTTCCTAGAATTTTATACTCTGCAAACATGTTCTCCAACAATATTCTCATGTCTAATAACTAATTTGACCATAAAAATGGTAAGAAAATGGTTCACGGAATAGAATCAACTCTGTACTTTGACTTTTTGGTGACTCTATGGCGCAAGCTTCCTAGCATTTTTATACTCTGAAGACATGTTCTCCAACTATATTCTCATGTCTAATAACTAATATGACCATAAAAATGGCAAGAAAATGCTCACTTCAAGGAGTTCTTGACTTGGCTCACGGAGTAGAATCAGCTCTGCACTATGAGTTTTTAGTGACTCTGTGGTGCAAGCTTCGTAGAAGTTATATACTCTAAAAACATATTATCCAACAATACTAGCAAGTCTAATAACTAATTTGGCCATAAAAATGGAAAGTAAATTCTCACTTCAAGGACTTCTTAACCTGGCTCACGGAGTAGAATCAGCTCTCCATTTTGACTTTTTAGCGACTCTATGGAGCAAGATTCCTAGCATTTTTATATTCTAAAAACATGTTCTACAACTATATTCTTATGTGTAATAACTAATTTGACCATAAAAATGGCAAGAAAATGCTCACTTCAAGGAGTTCTTGACCTGGCTCACGGAGTAGAATCAACTCTGCACTTTGACTTTTTAGTGACTCTATGGTGCAAGCTTCCTAGCCTTTTTTAACTCTGAAAATATATTCACCAACTATATTCTCATGTCTTATAACTAATTTGACCATAAAAATGGCAAGAAAATACTCACTTCAAGGAGTTCTTGATATGGTTCACAGAGTAGAATCAGCTATGCACTGTGTGTTTTTAATGACTCTATGGAACAAGCTTCATAGCAGTTATACACTCTAAAAATATGTTATCCAACAATATTAGCAAGTCTAATAACTAATTTGTCCATAAAAAGGAAATAGAATGCTCACTTCTGGCTCACGGAGTAGAATCAGTTCTGCACTTTGACTTTTTAGTGACTCTATGGCGCAAGCTTCTTAGCATTTTGATACTCTGAAAATATGTTATCCAACAATATTCTCATGTCTCAGAACTAATTTGACCATAAAAATGGCAAGAAAATGCTCACTTTAAGTAGTTTTAGACCTGGCTCGCGGAATAGAATCAGCTCTGCACTTTGACTTTTTAGTTACTCTATTATGCAAGCTTCCTAGAATTTTTATACTGTACAAACACGTTCTCCAACAATATTCTCATGTCTAATAACTAATTTGACCATAAAAATGGCAAGAAAACGTCTCACGGAGTAGAATCAACTCTGTACTTTGACTTTTTAGTGACTCCATGGCGCAAGTTTCCTTGGATTTTTATACTCTGAAGACATGTTCTCCAACTATATTCTCTTGTCTAATAACTAATTTGACCATAAAAATGGAAGGAAAATGCTCACTTCAAGGAGTTCTTGACCTGGCTCATGGAGTAGAATCAGCTCTGCACTATGATTTTTTAGTGACTCTATGGTGCAAGCTTCGTAGAAGTTATATACTCTAAAAACATGTTATCCAACAATAATAGCAAGTCTAATAACTAATTTGGCCATAAAAATGGAAAGTAAATGCTCACATCAAGGACTTCTTGACCTGACTCACGGAGTAGAATCAGCTCTCCACTTTTACTTTTTAGCGACTCTATGGTGCAAGCTTCATAGCATTTTTATATTCTAAAAACATGATCTCCAACTATATTCTTATGTCTAATAACTAATTTGACCATAAAAATGGCAAGAAAATGCTCACTTCAAGGAGTTATTGACCTGGCTCACAGAGTAGAATCAACTCTGCACTTTGAATTTTTAATGACTCTATGGAACAAGCTTCATAGCAGTTATATACTCTAAAAATATGTTATCCAACAATATTAGCAAGTCTAATAACTAATTTGTCCATAAAAAGGAAATAAAATGCTCACTTCTGGCTCACGGAGTAGAATCAGTTCTGCACTTTGACTTTTTAGTGACTCTATGGTCCAAGCTTCCTAGCATTTTGATACTCTGAAAATATGTTCTCCAACAATATTCTCATGTCTCAGAACTAATTTGACCATAAAAATGGCAAGAAAATGCTCACTTTAAGTAGTTTAAGACCTGGCTCGTGGAATAGAATTAGCTCTGCACTTTGAATTTTTAGTTACTCTATTATGCAAGCTTCCTAGATTTTTTATACTCTGCAAACATGTTCTTCAATAATATTCTCATGTCTAATAACTAATTTGACCATAAAAATGGCAAGTAAACGACTCACATAGTAAAATCAACTCTGCACTTTGACTCTTTAGTGACTCTATGGCGCAAGCTTCCTAGCATTTTTATACTCTGAAGACATGTTCTCCAACTATATTCTCATGTCTAATAACTAATTTGACCATAAACATAGCAAGAAAATGCTCACTTCAAGGAGTTCTTGACATGGCTCACTCAGTAGAATCAGCTCTGCACTATGAGTTTTTACTGACTCTATGGTGCAAGCTTCGTAGCAGTTATATACTCTAAAAACTTGTTATCCAACAATACTAGCAAGTCTAATAACTAATTTGGCCATAAAAATGGAAAGTAAATGCTCACTTCAAGGACTTCTTGACCTGACTCACGGAGTAGAATCTGCTCTCCACTTTGACTTTTTAGCGACTCTATGGTGCAAGCTTCCTAGTATTTTTATATTCTAAAAACATGTTCTCCAACTATATTCTTATGTCTAATAACTAATTTGACCATAAAAATGGCTAGAAAATGCTCACTTCAAGGAGTTCTTGGCCTGGCTCACGGAGTAGAATCAACTCTACACTTTGACTTTTTAGTGACTCTATAGTGCAAGCTTCCTAGCCTTTTTTACTTTAAAAATATATTTCCAACTATATTATCTTGCTTTATAACTAATTTGACCATAAAAATGGAAAATGCTCACATCAAGGAGTTCTTAACATGGTTCACAGAGTAGAATCAACTCTGCACTGTGAGTTTTTAATGACTCTATGGAACAAGCTTCATAGTAGTTATATACTCTAAAAACTGTTATCCAAGAATATTAGCAAGTCTATATACTAATTTGTCCATAAAAAGGAAATAAAATGCTCACTTCTGGCTCACAGAGTAGAATCAGTTCTGCACTTTGACTTTTTAGTGACTCTATGGACGCAGCTTCTTAGCATTTTGATACTCTGAAAATATGTTCTCCAACAATATTCTCATGTCTCAGAACTAATTTGACTATTAAAAATAGCAAGAAAATGCTCACTTTAAGTAGTTTTAGATCTGGCTCGTGGAATAGAATAGCTCTGTACTTTGAATTTTTAGTTACTCTATTATGAAAGCTTCCTAGAATTTTATACTCTGCAAAC
>CM042951.1:7943377-8059608 GCA_023678885.1 Pogostemon cablin | reverse complement strand
TTATCTTAAAATACATATAATTGGCAAGTAGTTGCCTTATTTAAATTTTCGATAAAACATACTTGTCATAATATTGAAAAACTTCATATTAAAATTATAATGTGGAAGTATTATAATTGGTTAAGTTTATTACTTATATTAATTATTTTCTTTATTTTTGCATTATTTTAGTTTCATTATTAACATTTTATTACTTTAGCATTTTAATCTTTAATTTTTGTTTCTATTATTTATAGACAAATTCTCTTGTGAGACACTAATTAGGTGAGACGGTTTGTGAGACGTGTTAAAGTATGTCTATTATTTAAATAAAGTATGTTTAATGGTTGTTAAAGTAAGTTTTCTAAAGTATGTTAGATTATGTAGTAAAATATGATTTTAGTGTGTTATAATTTAGTTTATTATTGACATACTTTTAATGGCAAGTGAGCATACTTTATCTATACAATAAGCATACTTTAGTGATGGGTCGATCCGTCCCACACCCGTCTCACAAATTACCCGTCTCACAAGAGAGTATCTCTTATTTATAATAGTCTTTAATATTATTTAAAGATTTAAAAATCATATTATTTCTTTTTTAATTAATTGTTATTCTGTTTTGATATTTTTAATTAATTTAGATTTTTTTTCACCCTTAAATTGAAAAAAAAATTACAATAAAATAATAATTAATGTAGGATTTCGATTATTTTTATTTTTATAAATTATTTTAAATTTGATCAATTTTATAATTTATATACTAATTAAAACTTTTTACAAGAGACTTTTAATGATTATTTTAGTTTTATATATTACTTTAAATTCGATAAATTTTATAATATTATATAACTGATAAAAATAATTTATTGTATGTTATTCAATTAAAAGGTGTATTACATATCATAAATGATAAAAGATTATGTTTATTGTGATTTTTAGAAAAATTTTGACATTATTTTAAAAAGTGCTCAGTAGTATTTAATTAATTTAATTAAAATTGTATTGTAAGGTAAATAAATAAATAAGTTTATATATATATATATATATATATATATATATATTTGGATTTATTTATTTTTTTGTCATCGACATAAGAGATCTTCTGTGAGATCATCTCACGTGAGACTATTTTACACTTTTTAAAATAGTATCATTTCCGCTATAAAACATTATCACTTTGCTATAAAATATTATAACTTTTCATTTGCACTATAAATTATTCATTAAATAGTATCATCAATTTTCATTAATTGAGTATAACTTTTTATTATTGTAAAAGTTATCATTTTTTGTCTGTCTTACATAAGGGTGCACAAGTCTTTACCCAACATAATAATAATATAATAAAAATATTATTTCAATTATATCAATACATTAATATCCTTATAATTCATATACTTGAATCACATTATTGATTCAAGAATAAAAGAAAACATAATAATAATTCTAATTATTCTCTAAAAAGACATAAAATATTAATTATAGGTTTTAATTTTGTATTTTTCATTCAATATACATAATATACGGGGTTTATATTAAACATAAATATATAAATATATTTTATATTATTATTAAATAAAATATTAAAATAAAATTTTGTAAATCGCGTAACACGCGGGCTATATACTAGTTATAAATAAATAAGAGAAACTCTCTTGTGAGACGGGTCGACCCATTACTAAAGTATGCTTATTATATAAGTAAAGTATGTTTATTTGTAGTAAAAGTATGTCAATAATTAATCATATTATAACACTTTAAAATCATATTTTAATTTATCATTTATCATATTTTGGAAAACATACTTTAATAATCATTAAGCATACTTTACCAATATGATAGATATATACTTTAACACTTCTCACACAGTGTCTCATATATATATAATATCTCATAAGAGAATTTGTCAATAAATAGAAAAGATAAAGATACAAATTTAGAGGAATGATGATCAAATTAAATATAAAAGTACGGTAAACCTAGATGTACAAATTTGGATTCATTCACTGAAATCCGATGCGATAAAAAAGTAATATCCATATAAGTATTTTACAAATAAATATCTTTTAATATAAGTAATACTCTTAATTTTTAGTATAAAAATAAGCAGTCTTAAAAAAACAAGAGGATCAAATTCAATCAATCCAAAGATAAAACCATGCGCTCATGCCACACATGAATCTCAACACCTATCATAAGAAATCAACAATAAAAATATTTTATGACTTTTGAAAATTGAATTATAAATTGCCGTCGGAAATTTTCTAATTAAAATAGAGCGTTTGGAAATTTTATGGAAAGAATTTCAACTAAAAAATTGATCATTGAAATTTCATTGGAAATTTGACCATATTTTGAAAATTATTGAAAATTTTCAAAGGAAACAATTGTTAGAAAGCTTATTAAAAAAAAAAATCAATAGTAGTTCCATCGAAAAATTTCGTTGAAAAATTATTTGAAGCATTTCAACATAAGAAAACATTCCAATAAACAAATTCAAGGTTGGGATATTTTTGGTGTATAGACAAGCCACATATACTTAAAACATTTCCATATAGTTGTATGGAAATTTATAGGAGGATAATTTGATTTTAGAGTAATTTTAAATCTAAGTATATATTATCTCCCGTGAATTTCAAATTTCAATCATAATATGATATGCTAAATCAATTGAGATCACCTGTTCCACTCTCCTGTCTCATCTCCTATTTCATCTATTAGACCACGTGTATTAATCAAGGACTAAAATACAACTACATGCCCCCAAGGGTTAATGGTCATTAATTAGGGTATATTATTTTTATGGAAAACAAGTTATGAAACATTGGGTGAAACACGATGGGTGGAACATGGATTTGGATGGATTGCGTCTAAATGGAGAGTATATTTAAAATTTCCAACACAGCAGCGGGAGAACAGAGAGAATCCAATTAATGGCGCCAATTGAGTAATATTGATGGCGCCAATTGAGTAATATTGTCTATAAATCCAATCTAATCTAATTTGTTTGGTGGTATCACCCTCACCTACAGATGACTAAGAATACCAAGCCTATGGGATCGGAAGAATCCGGCGACGAATACGAAGTTTCTGAATCCAAATCCGAACCCGAACAATCGTTCAAAACAACCCAAAAGAAAGTCCAGCCGCCTCAGGCCGAATCTGAACCCGAACCCGATCAAGCGGCCACGACAACTCAGAAGAAAGTCTCAGACGAAGAGGCTTCTGATTCTGAATCCGAATCTGAACCCGAACCCGATCAAGCGCCCACGACAACTCAGAAGAAAGTCTCAGACGAAGAGGCTTCTTCGTCCGAGGAAGATTCTGAATCCGCGCCCACAACAACCCAGAAGAAAGTCTCTTCGTCTGAATCCGATCAACCGGCGCCGACAACCCAGAAGAAAATCCAGCCTCAGGCCTCTTTGTCTGAACCCGATCAAACGGCGCTGACAACCCAGGAGAAAAAGGTCTCTTCGTCTGAGGAAGAATCATCCAGTTCCGATGAGCTTCAAGTGGAGAAGACGGTCACAAAAAACTCTTCCGAAGCAAAAGCAGTCGAGAAGAAATTACTATTCCAAAGGTTTTGGAGTGAGTCTGATGAAATTGCCATCTTAAATGGCATGATCGACTACCCTAATAAGACAAAGTTGGACCCTGTGGCGAATATGGGCGCTTTTCATGATTTCATCAAGGACAAATTTCACCAAGAAGTCACCCGCACTCAATTGCGGGATAAGATCTGGAAGCTCCGAAAAAAATATGAGAAAAACACAAGTAAGACCAAAGACATGGGTGGTAGAAAGGCCATGATCAAAAAATTTATGAATTGTCTAAACTTGTGTGGGGAAAAGATGAGGGTGTTGGGAGTGTAAGAAAAGCTTCTTGTAAGAGGAGTGCATGTGATATTACTCTGGATGTGGGTGAAAACCGTGTGGAGAAGATGATGATGAAGATCGGATCAGATTTGTTTGAAATGGGGAGTGGGATTGAGGGAGAGCGAGAGTGGAAGAGGTTAAAGGTGGAAGAGTTTGAGCTCTCCATCAAACAGATGGAGGTGAAGGTTGCTCAATCTAAGCTTGTTTTGGGAGTTTTCAAGTCCAATAATATCTGAATTAGGGATTTACTCTTCACTCTTTATTGAAGTAGTGTGTTTTGGCTTTATTGAAGTGCTATTTAGGGTTCGTAGTTGGTATTTTTGTAGAATTCTCATGTTCTCAATAATTAACTCTATTTGCATATTGAACTTCATTGGTAATGGTACCTTTCTTTTATTTACATTGGCATTAATCATTCATGTCACCCCATTCCCATTGTAATTTCTAATAAGGGTACATTTTTGAAATATGTATCGCGTGATCATAAGTGGTTGTGGCAAAGACATAATACTCATGGGAGTTAATGTAATTACCATGGTATATATCTTAATTTGAAGTCTGATTTAATAACTATGCTAGCACTGCACCAACCTAAAAACCTGAGATGAACAAATATTTTTGAGATGTTAATTAGCACAAAGTTTGTATAGAATATTGATGTCATTTATTTGTTGTTGTATCTACAAAATTTAGCAGTAGCCTCTACGGCCACTGGATGATAACATACAAGAGTATATTGATGATGATCTTTATCACATTTATTTTTTATGATCATTTTTTTTTTATTCTTGTAGATCATGCAGCAGGGGGGTTGCTGTCAAGTGCAGGCATTAAAGAGAATTCTAATTTAGGTACAATTGATGTTGTAGCTGATATTAATTAAGTGAGATCTAGAGTATGAAGTTGAAATTCATCATTGCACTTATTCAGATTGAGAACTTAGAACTTTGCAAACTAACTTTCACTTGCCTGTTGATTATAGTATTTGGGTTCAAAGGGTATAGAGATCATCAGTCTTAAAAATGTTTCTCCAAGAAGCTGACCAATGATTTCTCATTTAATGAATTTTATTTTGTTGACAGGCAGCAGCTTCTTTTTTCATTTGTATCTCCACTAGTCTAGTCCATATGGTGCATGTTGCGTGTTGTTGATCATTCAAAAAGCTCAGATCTGAAGTAAGCAACAAGGATGAGGAATATCCCGACCTCCAAAATATGCAAGTATGAAGCTACCGATATGGCGGGTGTGGCCAGTTCCACCTTGTTTACTCACATAACTATAAGTTGCAAGTAGAAATTCTAACAAAGATATTTTCAACTTGATTTTGATTGCCATGTTTGAATTCAAAATTGAAGATGTTGAAGAAATTATGAAATCTCCTATGACGCATGGAGTAAAATGGAAAGTGAAATTTCGTATTTTTAAACTTAAAAAGTCCTCTTAGGTCGATTTGTTTTAGCTTTCTTAGTTGCCTTTGAATTCTTGGAAGCTTTATTTGGGTTTTGTTTTATGTGGATGGGTATTAATTATGATAATGATTATCTAGTTTTGTGTTATACTACTATTAATTATGGCCCTGGTGAAAGAGATGGATTAATTGGTTCACAGATTTCCAAGTTGTGTCATCTGACATAGTTTTTTGACAAAGGCTGGAAAAGGATATGATTTGGGGGTTTGGCAGGGCATTGTGGAGGCAGTTGTGATGAGATGAGTAATGGCGGGTTCACAGCTACAAGTAGACAAGTAGTCGGCAATGCAGTGATGATCATTTGGATAATGTGTTGCTGAGTTAGCCGAGCAGCCATCGTGCGATGGCATTACGGAGCCTTGAACATGACAATTTTTCAGAGGTTGTGCGAGATTTAGTCCGTCTTGGTGGTGTTAAGGAGAGTGAGAAAATGGATTTGGGTGGGCATAAGCCATCAACCTTCATGGAGGATGCGAGGAGTGACAAGATAATTTCAAGACATATTTATCAGAGAAGGCAGCCCACTTCTGTTGAATTTTACTCAAGATTCTTCCTATAAAAGTTAAAAGGAGTAAAGATGACAATATCTCCCTATAGAGTTGATGTCACATAATAATGTATCTATTTACATCTTTTTTTCTATTCCTGCATTTATTTGTTTTGTTTTTATGATTATTGGATGAGTTTGTCTCTTGTAAATCAGGTTTACATCACAAACTCTTATAAATCGTGTTTTCCCCTCTAATTTAAAACAAACTCTTATAAACTCAGTTTACATAAATTATTATGTGAACCCTAATTTTTTCTCATTCTAAGCCCTCATTTCCAATCCTATTATACTTTATGCATTGCTAGGAATTTAAATTAAATGGACATAGGGTTTACACTGTAAACTCGATTTACAAGAGACCAACTCTTAACTTAAATCCCTGTCAATACATAGATTTACATAATAACTATATTAACCGAGTATGATTGTTTGCGATGTATAATCCTCTTCTTTTCATTCTCATTAATGCGGCTCTTTTCCCAAACAATTCCACTCGAATTTTGACTTGGGGGTATCCAACAACTTAAAAAAATACAATTAATTAAAAAAATTTTACCCACAACTAAATCATGCCCCAACCCACAAAAGTGGGGAGTGGGGTTTAACCAACCCACTTTGACATGTTTTAAAGAGAAGTGACCAAGTTAATGAGTGAGATGAAACTCCAATTGAGTAAGCCAGCAGCAAAATAAGAGAGAGAGAATCAAAGAACTAGAAAAATTTTCTATATCAGTGAAAAGCTGTAGAGATGAACCAAAATTCTATACCACAAACAAAAAAGAAGTATGTGTTTTCTTATGCGAGCGTGTTATTGAAAGCTACTGAACCTGTTTGTTTTAAAACCCTACAAATTTGTAGATTTTAATGTACCCTAAAATATAAAATCAAAATTGTAATAGTACACTTAAATGAATGTACACCTGAATAATGTGTCATTTAACTATGTTAAACCTCGGAATTCATGTTGACAATTGAAATTACATTACTACTCCATTTACAAAGAGACTTGAAGTTAGTGCAAAGGATCTGCATCCGATAAGATAAATACAAGTTTTTTTATCACCTCTCATAGTACAATAGGCAAGGACGAAAGTATAAAGAACGACGAATCCAATAAGTATAGCCACAGCAGGGCCAATAATACAAATTGTGTCTGCAGCCAGGCGACTCAATGTGGTTCTTCAAAACTTTTCGATTGATCGTGACATCTGAATCCACCATTTTCCAAAGTGTCAGTTGATGTATAGAGTCATACATACAGAAAAATTCAATCTTTTTAACGAATATTATCTCACTGAAATCATCTCTAGTGTCAATCCTCCACTAGAAATCAAATACATAAATCAACATCTCCAGTAGATCTAAACAGGCAAGTCTTAATAATAACGAGATCTATTGTTTTCATAAATTTCTGTAACATCTCTATTTTATTGAATTATTTGTCAGTTATTCTAGATCAACGAAACTCATCTCACGAATTATGAAACACTGAGTCCCAACAATCTAACTACGTGATCAAACCAATTAAAAAAGAATCAGTAGCAGAATTATAAGATGACGTGGTTGTACGCATGATTCTTTCCTGCAAACCAGGTGCTTTTGAACTTTATGTTGAAGGAGAAAGAATTGTTTGCTAGAAATTACCTGTCAGGGGTTGATAAATCCTGAGAAGAGATTCCTAGATCCATAGATAAAAGAATGAAGAAATGATGGTGGCGGCAACTTAATGATTTGGCGTGACCATCATAGTCATCATCCTGTAGCGGAGTAAAGTGATGAATAGGAAATATATACTAAATCAGATGATCTGTTCATCTTCCTAGGCAAACTCCATATTTGAGTCGAATATTGAGACCATAGATAACAGATTGTATGAAGATGAAAAGAAATTCAATGAGAAAATGCACCAGATAAAAGGATTGTTTACTATGTTCTCAACTTGGGTACATATAGCGCAAATATTTAGGCAATTGCAAGTCACATTGGAACTTGTATGGTAAGGCTGAATACATTCAACCTGCTCTTTCTCAGTAAAAGACTGTTTGATCGTTGGCCACCACAGGTTGTACTGTGTTCATCAGTGTTGCAATCTGAAGAAGTTCAGCAACATAGTACACGAGGCATTGAAACATATTTGTTCAATCTCGCAAGCATCAACACAAGTATTAAAAATTGGATATCTTTCTTCGTAAGGATGCTCCTTTAACATGCACAAAGCAAATCTATCGATTCCAACCTTTCAACAACCATTTCAGCATCTAACACAAGTTAGATTAGGATGATCAGGACTCCAAGAAGAAGGGCTTAATATGCTTCCATTAATTTATAACATTTGCTTCATCAGTGTCCCAAGCACCTAACAATATAATAAACATTATAATCATTTCATGCATTCTTTGTAATGATGTGAATGAAATATGATAGACTGGTGCAAAGAAGATGTCTTCTCTAAACCGATCTTAATAAGTTACTTTTAGAGCATGGTCATAATAAAACAAGAAGTACATATAATAACTGTTTGAGAATAATCACAAAAACAAATCCCACAAAATAAGAAAATGAAAAAGAGAACTGCATAATCACAAACAAAGGCAGTTGTTTCATTATAGTTGCTCCCCCCACCCCCCATTCCTACAATTGAAATAGACTCCAGTCATCTATAAAAATGGGATAGGGATATACAATTCTTGAATAAATATTCATTGTTCTTGAGTAAGACTGAAATGATATTCTTTCTAATTACTACACGGAAATATGCACCCATAACAGAAGAGGTAGAACAAATATAAAACTAATTACAAAAATTGAAAATAAGAAAGAACGGAGAAAAAAGAAGCTAACCTAGATGTAGTTGCTCTCTTTTTAAATATCTAAATTTGATGTTTCCATACCTCACCATGATTTTCCTGTTAAGACTCCTCAAGGTTGGAGCTGGAGTAGTTTTCATCAGGCATATCCAACAGAATACAAGGTTTGCATCGAAACTCAAATTGTCCTTTTTTTTTTAATACTTGAATGAATCCAGAAATAAGCCAAGTGAAAGCCCAGCTTTCCAATAATTGAATATGATGATTAAATTCCTTACATTATTTACTAAAGTAAAAGAAGACTTGTACATAAGAGCTCCAATACCCTCCACTACTGCAACAGTCAAAGCAACAGACAGCACATCCCAATCACCTGTTTGCCTATTACAGTGGCGAAAGCAGTGGCACAATAGAAGCCCACTAAGAAAGAAAATAATTTCACAGGTGGATTGTTCATTAACTCTTTAAATCTTGCAATTATCTTCAACCGAATAGCTTTGATAGTTCTAATAAGCCTAGTACCACCACTGGATTCATTCGTAGGGAAAGAATTTAGTCTATTATCATCAGCTGCACTTCTAAGAGACCACGACATTTTCCTAAACAAATGCACATAAAATATTTCAAACAAGATTCTTAAAAAACAACCCTTGACTCACACATGCATACATAAGATTGTGCTCACTTGAATTTTCTGACGGACAAAGGCTGAAGCACATGAGAAAATGCCAACTGAATTGGTATCAATTTGGCAAGTGTAAAAGCAGTGCATAGAGATGATCTAGGATGATTCCGTATAAAAAGGAGATTACGACTTTTTAAGTCAACGAGTGATATACTACTGATGTTCGATCCAACCATGGAGGGACCTGCATCCAACACTGACAGGATCACATTAAAAAATCCTTGGTCATAGTTACTTCAATCATTTGATATGAATAACGAGATGAACAATCAGAGAGGTCCACAGTGATGAAAAGCGCAAACCCATTTGTTTAGTCCGATTCTTTCAGAATATAACAGAATTATGGGGTGGGTTTTCTTAACAAAATATTACTCTTCTGGTAAAAAGAGTATATCGATAGTAACTATTACGTATATGGAAAATCCATGCTGCAGTTGTTAAATTACCAGATATTAGAGAAACAAATCCATATTTTTCAAAGAAAAACAGCAATGAAATGGCCAGGTTTAATTGGTAAACAGAAAATGCTGAAAATTCAAACAACTGTCAACACATATAAAATGGAGAAATTTTCAAGAATTCAATCATCACGCGTTAAAGAATAGATAAGGCAAAATTTTCAAACACCAAAAAGCAAGCTATTCAAAGATAGTACAGCAATGAGGTGTCAAACAGAAAACCTACAACTCTGAGTAAATGGAATACAAAAAGGTAAGTGAAAATGTTGCAATATACAAGAATATGACTTTCAACCATCGAATCCACCTCTGGCAGTAAGGAGCTGTGATTCAGTTCTAGAGATGCCAAACAGCTGCTCAGCCTGGCCAGAGAAAACAAAGAACAGAAATGGTGAAATAGTAGGGAATCCATAGAAATGGTGGAACATTGCAAACATAAGAAAATCAGTGTAAAGGAAATAAGCAAAAAGGATAAATTGAAAATCAAAGGTAAGGTGAAAAGTGCGATGAACTTGAAGAATATTCGAATAAAAAAACATGATTTAATGACCACACAATCTTTTGGTGCCCAGAAATTAGAAACTTGAACAGAAACCAATATGCATAGAACAGTAATCCAAAGGTTTGATGCATTTGTATGTCACTTGCAAGCACAAGTTTAACAGTAACCCTCCCTATAAGCCACTTGAGGCACGTCCTGCGATTTACCTTCTCCACTAATCCCATGACAGGGGTGGGGTTCCCTAATGGTGGGGAACACCATTTTTAGAATCGCGAAATCTATTGTAATGTTGTATCTTTTATTGATCTGAGAAACTAACATTTAACAAGAGTTTTAAGGTAGTTAATGATTCAGAATCGTTTGGTTCTCGTCGCTGATGCTCGGGTATTTGCCTGTGCTCTATGGGGCCCGGGTCGGGTTCGGATCCTGCAAAGGTCGGACTTAAACCCCACATTAAGTCTAGTTGGGCTTGGTTGGTAATGGGCTGCCGTATGCCTTAAAACTTCTTCGCAATATTTTGCTGAGAACCGGTTCCACGGTTGGAACGACTCCTTCAATTTCTCTCTCCGCCTGAATTACCTCTTCAATGTTAATGTAAATTAGTATTTCCTGCCAGTGCAGCATTTTATTATAGGATTGTTGGTTAATTTATTTATTTTTGTTATTTTTTGTTTTAATAGTTATATGTATCTGTATGAATATATTTGAGTTTCTCTCATTTGATTTTGGTCTGGTTTAAATTTTATTGTATCACTAGCATTCATAACTCGTGCGTTGCACGAACATAGTTGATATTTAATTTATTTTTTTATTTATTTTATTTTTGCATATAACCCCTCCGTCCATCATAACGGTCCTTATTTTACTATTTTGGATATTCACTCCAAATGTATCAATTTTTTTCTTTTAGTAAAATGATCTCACATATGACTCACTACTCACTGTATAAACAAATACCCACCACACAAAAAAAACACTCATTAATTCACGTAATGACCACCTTTAAAATAGGTGGAAGTATTATCACACTGTAATTCTTTGATATCAAAGGTTTGAAATTTGATTAAATTATTTAAAGGGTTTGTAATTTATTTAAATTATTTAAATAATTTGAAAAAAATTAATTAAAATATTATTTTAAATGTATTATATATATATATATATACTACCTTTGGTCCGATAATAATTTTTACATTCCTAAAAAGAAGTAATTATTTATAACACATTGCATAAATTTTATAGAAAAAGTAAGCAATAATTTTATGGTACCGTAAAAGTATTATTATATTATTATGTGCATAAATTTCGAGATAAAAAAAAGTGTGAAGTTATAACATGTAGGAATAGAGATGACAACGTGTAAGGTATCCACTTATTTTGTGATACTCATATCAGTTTAAATATTAATTACCCGTATTCGTACACGTCTCATTTTAAATTAATATTTTATTAAAAATTAAAATATTATTATTAATTAAATATAACATAAAATCTATTATTTAATTTTGTGGTACCTTAAGAGTGTTAATATTGTACTATATAGTATTATTATGCGCATAAATTTTGAAATAAACAAAAATAAAAAGTGTAAAGTTATAGCATGTAGGAATAAAGATAGCAACCGGTATGGTACCCGTATTTTTTTGGGTACTTATACTCGTATCCGCTTATTAAATACCCGTATATGTACCCGCCGTGTTAAAAAATTTATTATCATACCCGTACCCGTCTCATACTCATTTATCAAAATTCGCGGGTTACCCGTACTTATTTAATATTTATTTATTTTATCCATATTTATATTTATTTATTGTATAAATTAATATTTAATTAAAAAATTTTTATTATTATTCAAATATTATATAAATTCTCTTTTAATATTGAATTAATTATATTTTAGACAAAGTTTAAAATTAAAATAAGTTTTTAATATTTGAAAATATTTTGGACAATGAAATTAATAATATACAAAATAAATAAAATATTAAAATAATAAAGATAATGATTGCATAAATGGGAGGCCAAGAAAATGAATGGATGAGATGAAATAAAAAAATAAAATAATTATTTAAATTAATATTTTATTAAAAATATTTTATTATTAATTAAATATATATAAATTCTCTTTTAATATTGAATTAATTATATTTTAGACAAAGTTTAAAATTAAAATAAGTTTTTAACATAAGAAAATATTTTGGACAATGAAATTAATAATATACAAAATAAATAAAATATTATTACAATAAAGATAAAGATTGTATAAATGATGTTATGTATTCACGTTAAAAATAAAATAAAAAATATTATTTTTGACAATAAATTTTAATTAATAATTTAAATATATAAGTTCATATAATAAAAAATAATTTATCTTTAAAAAGAAATTTAAAAAATAATTTAGATATATAAAAAATAATAAAATAAAAATATAAATAAAAGATAAAAATTGTACAAATGATATTATGAATTCATGTCAATAAAATAAAATTACTTAGATATATAAATAATCAATTGATATATATATATATATATATATATATATATATATATATATATATATATATATATATATATATATATATATATTATGGGAGACCAATAAAATGAATGGATGAGATAAAATATATATATATATGTATATATATAATAAATAAAATATTACAACAATGAAGATAAAGATTGTCCAAATAATATTATAATTCACGTAAAAAAATTACTTAAACATATACTCATATATTATGGGAGGCCAAGAAAATGAGTGGATGAGATAAAATAAAAAATAAAATAAATGAATGAGATGTTACAATAACTAATGAAGGGATAAGATTTAATATTATCAAGCTAAATTAGGTAGATTAAAATGGTATGGAAAATTTTGGTCTAATTTTGACTTTTAAAGTGTGTTTTATAATATATTAAGATTTTATTTAATTATTTATGTTTATAGCTATCCATATGTGTTTTGTACGGAAATAATTATATTTTGCAAAAAATTTTAAACATTTTATGATAGGATTATTATTAATTATATTTTAGTTTTAATAGTTTTATCTTTACAAATATATTTGAGTTTGTCTCATCCGGTTTGGTCTGGTTAGAATTTTATTGTAGTATTATTTTTTTTATTTATGTTTATAATTATGGCATATGTGTTTTGCATGAGAATAATGATAAATATTTTTATCTATAATTGATTTCTTTCTTATACTTCCTATGTCCTCCCGGCCTTGTAGTTACATAATTCCAATTTGGGTTTTGGTATATGGGACGCACACAAAATGATTATATCATCTCCATGTGACTCATCTACCATTCTAATACAACTATCCACTATACATTAAAATACTATATTCCTTGATCTCGTGCAAGAAGCAAATGTAACCATTAGGACGGGACAGAGGGAGTATTATTATTTGTTCCTCCTAAAAAAATGTTTCCCCTCCCCCTCTCCCCTCCCAAAAAAAGTTTGGTTGAATTTTCTCCATTTTCAAGCTGCATGATGTCTTTCATGATTTTATCAAGGGCCTCAATGAACCGTTTATTGACCATTGGCGCTTCATCCCTAATGATCAATTTACGAATAGAAAGGAGTTAAGCAAGATCACTTCCCTGCCTTATATTACACGTTGAATCCTTGCACACCGAAAGTGAAATACAAAATCTCGAGTGTGTTGTTCGACCCCTGGCAAAAGTAAGGATGTAATTCGACTTGATGCCACGTTCAACAATATATCCCCTTTGATCTAATATAAGCCAATATCGTCTTTCATAGGAATGTCTTTCCGGTGCCTCCGTATCCACATACGAAAAAACTCTGTCACTTCCAAAGACAACACTTTCCATCACCCGGTGATACACATTCTTCTGATCTTCATTTAGTTTCTTCATCAAATTCAGACATTATTTTTGTAGTGATGATTAGTTATACCTCAATTCACTTTATATTAGTCTGTTATTATGCTGAAGATTCTTTTCAGGATCTGGAATGGGCATCCCTTCAAAATCTCTTAGATTTTTATTCATAGATATCAATGCACGATTAATCTCACACAAACATGTATTCATTATATCCCCATTAGACATCACCAAACCTGCAATTTGAAATAATCTTAGAATCTTAATGAAAATATGTATTTCAACAATAAATACAAAATATGTTTATTCCATTTGTTAATGTGCCATACCTAGGTGTCTCAATCTTTTCCTCTTGTTGTATAATATTAATTGCATCTATATATTTCTTGTCGTCTTCGAGAAATCCTCTTGCATAGCATGCTTCTTGAAAAATATTATATGTCTCTTTCTCAAATTTACGGAAATCTTCATAATATGTTAGTTCTCGCACAACATTTAGCAAAATTCTTAAATAATAAGGTTCTCCGGCACAATGTCCAATTACCAATTATTCTTTTCACCCATTCTCTTGTGTTGCTTTTCCAGACAAAGTGCTAAGGGAATTCTGTACATGTCAATTTTCTTGCCTCGGAGTATTTCTTATTTGCTTCAAACCAAGCTAAGAACATACTCTCCCTTATAAACAATTAATTATTTATATATAATATATAAATATAATTTTTTTAACATAATATAATTTTATATTTATCAATTAAATAGTATTGTATATACGTTTAGTTTTTTGTAACATTAATTTTTACTTATATTTAGGAATGACAACGTATAGGTTACACGCTTATGTAAAGATATCGTATATGTTTAAATATCTACTACTCGTATCCATAATTTTACAGTATTTAGTTTTTATTCAATTTTAATCTTAAACCTCCATTTAATACTACTCCCTCCGTCTGCCCCAAATGGGTACGTTTACTTTTTGTACGTGAATTAAGGAGTATTATTATTTAATTTGTAATATGTAGTTATATTAGTGTGTGGGGGCTCATATTTTTATTGTATTAGTAGGTGTGCGTGGTTCTCATGTGTATAAAAAGAGAAATTAGACTCTTAGGGGAGGACGCCTGAAATGGAAAAATGAGACTATTTGGAGCGGATGGAGATATTTTTGAAAATTAATAGAATATGCCAAAAAATATATCACTCATATTTACTAAATTATTATATTGTTAATTAAAAAATAAAAAAAATATTATTAGAATAAATAATATTAATGGTTAAGATTTAATATTTTAAATGGACTGCCAAAATAAAAACTGCATGGTATATAAATATAATAAATTGAAAATAGGTTACAAAAATTGAAGATAAAAATAAAAATATAGGTTTATTTATATATATATATATAGATAAATAGATAATTTATGATATGACCAAAATAAAATATAAAGATATATTAATTATATTGTAATTTTGGGGCACTGAATATTTAGATTAAAGCACCACGGCTGGACTCTTTATTATAACATCCTACAAAAATTTTAATGGTGATCTAAGTATACTTAATATACATAAATCTTTATATATATAATAGCACCTATTTTACCACCTATTTTTACACTGATTTTCCCCCCAAAATTAATTTCACCATTTTTGATTAATTAATATTCACCTAAAGGTAACTTATGTGCACTTATCTCCACCATTGATCTATTTTAATTAAATTAACACCATTGATATCTTAAGATCTCACACAATTGATAATTAAAACCCTAAAAATTAAGATCTCACAATTGATAATTATCTGCAGCCTCATTTCTTTAGCATATTTGAGACAAATCAATTTTATCAATTCTGCAAAAATCCTAATCTATCATTCACCGTTCTTCTTTCGTAATGTTAGATGCGCACGACTATATGGAAATACTTTTGTTTGATGTTTACAATACGAAGAAGAATAATGGCAAAGTAGATCAAGAGAACCTTTCTTCTCTTTCCCTCAAACACTGCCGAAGATGATCGCCCATCCAAGCCACCCGTTGCTGCTAGAAACGCAACACTGTCAGCCAACGTCGAAGATGGATTTTTTTCCTTTTTTCTTCAATGCAGAGTCTTTAATCTTTTTTTCGGTAGCACAATCAAGGTAAATTTGATGTAAATATTTAAGATTTTAGCCAATTTTGAGTTTATTGTGTTCATTAAAGGTTTTAGGAGTGAAATCCATACTTAAGCTTTTAAACCCAGATTTTAGGAGATATTTAAGACTTTTTTTAACCCAGATTTTAGGAGTGAAATCCATACTTAAGCTTTTAAAGGTTTCATTCCCATCGCTGATATAATTTGATATAACTTAAAAGAAATTAATTCCAATTATGAAACCGCTATCCTGGTTTCATTCCTTTTTTTTCTTTCGTTCTTAGATTTGATCGCTCATGTTCTTTTCTATTCCTCCAATTTTGGACTGGTGGTGAAGATATAATTATTGTTGCTCATGATGTGCCAATACCAAAATATATGACCAAAACAACAATCAAACTTAGACTATGGTCCGCTAAAGATCCTTCTGACCATTTTGTTATAGATGAATTTAATGCTGGAGAACATACTCATGCATGTGAGGCCCAAGCTAATGCAGAGAAAGTAAGTTAATCTAATTTGTATGTGTTTCTATTATTTCATTAGCTTTTAACTACCTAAGGTTAAATTAGTAATTAGTCATGAGATTTATTCTTTAGTGATAATACGCTGAGAGTATACTTGATGTAAGATTAATATTTTCAACTGACTTACTGATATCACTAGCTTATCTTCAACGGTAATAATAATCCATTTGTATACATTGTAATACCAATTTCTTGGATATTTTTTTTATAATTGCTCCACCAGAATAAAATTATAATGTGGAGCTGTTTGTATATATCCTTCAGGATTTTGTCCCGATACATTAAATAAATAGATTGCTCATGAAAATAAAAGAAAAGAAAAGAAAAAATACTCTCAGTTGATGCTTATGTATCCATGCATGGTCTGAACATTCTCTCATGTTCATTGTTTCTTTTCATTTTAATGTGTTTGATCTTTGTTAAGAATATAATCAGACTTATAGCTGGGAATATGAGTTGTTGAATAGAATTTTCAGAGTGATTTATAATATTTCTTGATCACAACTATGTTATTGTATACTTATTAATTAATTAATTTCTTCTTATATTTTTCCAAGTCTCATGGACTTATAGTTGGACAATACGTTGCAAAAAGGGGAATTGGATTTATTGAGGTATCTTGATATCATCTTCCCCTTGTTATACTTGATGTCTTTGTGAGATTTCACTATTGATTTTGTCTATATTTGATATTGAATATTGGACAGAAATTGAATATTTGATATTGGACAGAGTTACGGTAAGAATGGTTTATTTAATATTTAAAGAAGCGCTTTCATTATAAGTTTGTAAAAAACTAAAAAATATTAAGTAACATAACTGTCCTAAATTTAACTATGCCTAAATGCTTTTTAGATAAATGATACTCATCCAATAATATGTATCCCCGAGCTAATAAGAATTTCGGTGGACTAGAAGGGCATTCATTGGGAGGAAGCTTGGAAGATAACTAAGAGGTATCTATCATGAGTTCATTTCAAACTTGAAATTCATTTTTCTAACACAATCATCATCTTATATTTTCTAACAATTTATTGATGCATATGTATATTTGTTCACTATGAGTGCACATATTAGTAGTAATTTTCATTTTGCAATGTGTTCAGATTATGAAGCAAAAATAATTGAGTTTTAAGTTATAAAGAAAAATAGGCATTTTTTAAACTTAAAAGCCATTATTCAGCAAATAAAGAGCTTATATGTTTTTCATATAAGCTCTACATGTTTGGCTTTTATTGCAATTGTACCTTAATTTCTATTTAGTAATCAAAGAATATAATCATATCAATATAAATATACCGATTTTTATTGGTAGAACAATTAGTGTTGTGGAATTCTCTTTAGAGATGAGTTTCCATATATCAGTCTCTCAAGATTATCTTAGTCTCAGGTCTATATACTGGTGGCAGATGAGATGGTTTGAAGGATAAATGATATCTTTATTTGCTGAATACATTTTTTGAATGATTAAATGGTTGATTCTTATGCACTAATTACTATTTATAGAAAGTTTTGTTGAGTATGTCGTACATGTATTGTAAACAAAAATTTAATGGGCTTGGTGAATTTTGAGTAATTTGTGATTAGTTGATGCGTTTCTCTTCAAAATTTGAACTAACAAAACCTAAGCATGTTAAGTGTTCGAAAAAGTAGCGCATATCAACAAATATACATGGTGACATGGTCTAAATTGTGGAGTTACTCAACTTAATTAAGGGAAAATTAGTTTTGTTAAAGTGGATTTAAATTTTATTAAATGTACACTAGGGAAGACCTAACAATTTGACACAGGATCATTTATCATTCTTAGTATCAAAATTTTTACTTTCTTCAGTATGCTTATAATAAATTGTGTTTTTTCTTTACTTCTGAAATATTGTAACTGCCTGGTATGTTTGTGACATCACCATGGTTACTAACTGAGCTTTCAATCACCACAATTTGTTGAGAGGTAAAAGCAGAAATGGTTGTATAATATGTATACTCGGCCATACTTCATTTGGGTATAGATACTTGCATACAATTGATCTGATTTTTTTCTAGATTTTGATATTTAAAAATTTGTGTAGATCTAACCATTATTTTTAGCTCAAGTCTTATTATCCTTATTTAGGGTCACCTAATTTGACTTTACTTTGTATTGGTAAGTTTTACTTAATTCTCTTTGGATAATCAAACTTTAATATGATTTAATTTATAAAATTTTGGTAAAATTTTTATTTCTATATTCCATTAGTAGATGTTCCAAAGGTTGACGTCTCCTCCACCATAACCACAGTTTCCACATTTGTAGAGCGCCATCACTCATTGCACGGCTTATGGGTTCTTTGTTTTTGAACTCACCAAAATTGAAACAATATATCAATTTTTTTTTGTGAAGAAGAGCCTCTTGCTGCATATCTATTTAAAAATGACAATAAGCTTAAGGAAGAATTTAAGAAATGCATATCATCGGGGACCATGGCTATCAACAATGCTACAAGTCTTTCTCCTCCAGTTATAGAAGTTATTTAGTACACATGTCATATGAGATCCAAGTCCATACAAACAAAAGACTCTCTTGATGAGATATTTTATTGGTTATAGTTAATCGTCGGCTTTCACCATGTTTCAATTAAGCACATGAAACGTGCTCAAATTTGCCTCTTATTGTTTCATCATTCATACTTGATGGTTCTCATTTATAAAAACAAATTTGTCGGTGCAGCTTGCAATATCCACCTTGCCAGTTGGTAATGTGGGTGAAAGTGGAAGAGGATCATACCACAGGGAATTCTCATTTGATGATTTCAGCCATGAAAATGCAATTTCAGAATGTTGGTTTGCTGGTGATATGAGTTTTTAATATCTATTTTTTATTTTAGCCTACAACGAATATTACAGAAGTTTGATTACCAGTATGAAAAAAATAGTCCGACTAGGGTGCACGTGGTACACCGGTGCACCTGGACAATTGTAGTCGTTAAATTAATTTATCATTAATTAAAATAAAATAATTAATTTTATTTTTAAAATAAACTACCCACTCCCCCACTTTAACCTATAAATTTTATGCAAATCAATGTTTAAATTATGATTTTCAATTTCCTCATGAGTAAAGTCAACGTAAAACGTGTAATATTACAATTCAAATTAAAATGACTAGATCAAGTCTATTTGATTGCTATGAGCGAAAATACATTATCAATTTTTGCAGAATCTATAGAGAACAACAATTGTCTTAATTATATTATTAAATAAATAAATTTAATATTGCAGTTTAAGAATTGAATAATGATTCAACATTTTAGGACATGTCTAATACAATTTGTAATTTTTAAATTTTCTTTTACCATGTCTTTTAACTTTCTTTTACCATGTCTGTGTGATAAAGATTAGAGATGATAACATGATATGCGGGTTGGATGATTGGTATCCATCTCCAACTCAACTCTGTCGTTTAAAGTAAGGTATATACCATACTAGCACGAAACCCGCGTACTACGCGGGATCATTAAATTATTTCTTTTAAAATTTAAATATTAATATAATCTAGTTATAAATTTAAAAGTTTAAAATGCGTTAGATGAAATTTTGCATAATTTTTCTATAAATATAAAATAAATATTGAATAGTATAAAAATACATTAGCATAAAACAACCATTAAATTAAATGAAAATATACTCCCTCCGTCCCAGCCTAAGAGGGTCATTTTTCCATTTTGGTCGTCCCACGCAAAGAGTCCTCTTTCCTTTTTTACACACATGGGACCCACACACCCCCTCTAATACAATTAAAATATAGGACCCACACTCCCACTAATACAACTACCCACTACACATTAAATAATAATACTCCTTAATCTACATGTAAAAAAATAAATGACCCTCTTACGTCGGGACAGAGGGAGTTTACGATAACCAAATACTCTATTCGCCCTATTTATTTACTTAAGGGGGCGGCTATTTGCACCCCCGGAATTTCTATTTGAACCCCAATTACTATGTGTACCCCACTTAAATTAAGAATACATATTTAAGTTACTGAATGACCCCAATATAAAGACAGTCTTACCCTTTTATTGAATTATTATATCCAAACCCCATAAATTAATTAATCAGAAAATTAAAAGAAAAAAAACTTATTAGTGTAAGAGATAGTGTAAGAAGGATAGTTAGGGGTGTATCTGCTGCCGGCGATGCCTCAGAGGAGAAAGGGGAAGGAGAATGACTTCTATCCATCGTCAAGCTTCGTCAATGTCAAGTAAGTATCATCTAATCTTTGTCTTTGTCATTTCATTCTTCATACTGCAATGTACACGATTCTAGGGTTTTAGTTTGGTTTCAATTTAGGAATAAAAGTATGGGTAATTTGATTTTGTGTTTATGTAATGTGTTATTGTTGTGTTGCGATTTTGGGTTAAATGTTCCATGAATTAGAAGTCATTAGAGAGTTTCGGAGCAGTACGTATTCGAATTTCAAAACTCACCTATTATGGTTTCTGCTCGGCACCTGCAGTCGAACAACCTAGTGTGTTCGATCCCTACAGGCAAATAGTTAGCTTGTTCGGGCACTGCGGTCGAACAGTGAGATTGTTCGATTCATGCAGACGAACAGTCAAAATTTTCTTTTCTTCTAGTTTTAAGCCATTATTAACTTTTTATTTACAGAATTATGTACAAGAAACCACTGTTAAGCCATTGTTTAGTAAATTATCATTGCAACAAAGGCAGAATGAATTGGGCAACAAAATATCATATACTTATTTCTAAAGAATTAGTGGTGTCAATTGACTATATTAATATATGTGATTTGTTAATATGGGATTAAGATACCATCACTGTTTGATCCTCTTGGATGTATGTCAATTTTAAGGACTTCTCCAATGGTGAGAAGCAAATCCTCAAATTTGAGGATTTGGTACTATTTTAGCTCTAATGGTATTATCAATTCATCCTCAAAATTTGAGGATGCCTCTCCCTTCCCTTTATTTGATGCCATCCTCAAACCATCCTCATTCTTCTTTTTACTTTTTCTATTTATTTATTTGATGATTTGGTGATTTAAGGAAATCATTGGAGAAGATATCAACAAATCACCAAAAATTTGGTGATTTGATGACAAAATCCATTGGGGTTGCCCTAACTTTCTGCTTTTCTAGGTTTCAGTCATATGCCTTGCAACTTGTCTTATGCTTGCAATAAAGGATACTTATCAAATTACAATATAACAGTGAGTTGAATCCAGTCTTCTATGTATTTTAAATTTTCAACATGCCTTATTAATCATGAATGCTCAGCTAGGCCAGCGAATCTAACATCAACATGAACACACATATGTTAATGGAAAACTTGAGATACAGCTTCTTTGCAGAGATTTTTTAGCCAACATTAGAAATAACTCCATACTTATCTCTCCTGTTCCTTTACATATAAATGTCTTACTTCTTATCCTTTAACATAAAACATGTATTTAATGTATTTTCAGCATCACGTGAGGATGATCGAGATGATAGTGGTTATGAGGGGGTTCTCAAAGGGCCTTTTCCCGGTGGTCCAACAAATCCCTCTTTATTGCCTAGTTTTAAAACACATGTAGCTGCTAAGATTTGAAAAGGTGAAGAACGAGAGCTTTTAAGGGTTCATTGCCATGTGACAAAATTATTGAAGTGGGTAATTCCACAAGATAGTACCTCTAGAGCCTTCCGAACTTTATTTAGGAGTACAAATGTGTTGCATTTGCATAGTTTGTCGTATCGTAGTGCGAACAAAGCTCTTATTGGTGCTTTTGTGGAGAGGTGGCATCCCGAGACCAATACTTTTCACATGCCATTTGGAGAAATGACAATCACGTTAGATGACGTTTATTGTTTGACTGGTTTGAAAATCGAAGGGGCCCCTATAGACCTTCCAGAGGTGGAAGAAGATGATGAGATGGAAAATGAGGGAAGCTTAATTAAACAATTGTTAGGAGTGAAAGCTCAAGATGTTGTTGCTGAGTTGAATCAGGTTTGGGGTAGCTCTGTTAGATTGTTATGGCTGAAAGCAAATTTACAAGATAAAGTGACACCTAATAACTCAGATGATCGTGAGTGTTCAGTTCGAGCATATTTGATGTATGTGTTTGGTTCTGTTTTATTCCCTGATAAAAGTGGGACTCGAGTTGGAACACACTTTTTAAGAGTGTTGGATTCTGTTGAAGATGCACGTGAAATTGCATGGGGTACAACTACTCTAGCTTTTCTATATAGACAATTGGGACTAGCATCTAGGTATGGTGTGAAGCAGATCTCATCTTTATGTTGTTTTACTTTATCTTAAAGGCATGGATATATGAACATTTTCCATCCACCCGGCCTCAGCGCAACGTGCAGTATGATTCTGATAAACCGCTTGCTACCAAATGGTCTCCCGCGAATCGATATGGATCTACATTTGTAAATCAAGTGTCTTGGAGAGAAACACTCGATAGTCTTTCAGACTCACATATAAGAAATTTATTCATCTTATTTAGATAAATTTGATAGGGTATCTGCAATGATGTTAAGTTTAGAGTTTACTTTCTAACCCAATTTATAGATTTATAAAGTATGAACTTTACACTATATGTACAACTAATTTTTCATCTATTTATATTTCTTTTATAACTTAAATTTGTAGGTGGAATGGAAACCTTATCTTGTCGTTCGTGATAAGTTTCCTTTGATGGAAGTTGCATTTTTCAAGGATGTATTCGTTCATTCGATATTGTTGAACCATACCACCCGGATCGTGTTCTGAGACAGTTTGGTTTTGTCTAAAAGATCCTGGCTGACCCTATTGCTCCCAAACTCGCTCGCAGGCCTGCCAAAGTTGTAAATTACACACTCACGTTTGATGATGATATGATAGATAGTTTTAGTAGGTGGGATGACTATCTTTTATCCTCTCTCAGATGAGGTCGTGTAGCCAGTTCTCCATGGGAGTGTTCACATGATTATCTTGAGTGGTATCGAGTTCATTCACATCCTATTGTGCAGAATCCTAGTAGAGCCTCGAGATTAGCACATCCATCTACGAGCACAGTGGATGCTGATCAGCTTTGGAACCACACTCAGACTACTCTTGCTTTACTTGAAGTGCCCGTGCACATGTGGAGAATCCAGGATTCACGTCTAACGTTGTCTAAAACTATGTCACGGGTAGAAGAAGCGTACATGGCATTAGGAGGGGAACCGAGAGAGGTTGGACCTACTGACGATGATGACACTCCTGGACCATCTTCTGGACCACGAGCGAGAGTTAGAGGGGGAGGATCTCGATGTCGTAGGATAGAGTGATTTGTGTGTCAGCTATTATATATTTTGTTATGAATTGTTATGGATTTTACCTTTTATGAATATTTTCAAGTTGACAAAATCATGTGTGAAGTATATTTAATGATATGCTGTTTCACTTGTTGTTACCGTTAAAATTTGATTTAATCACTTCTTATTGGATTGTTCCCTTTGTTGTTATTTTCTTAGTAATGACTTGTTATACATATTTAATAAATATACAAAAAATGAGATTTTTTTTCAATAGTAATTGTATATGTTGGGAATTCAAAATAAAAATGTCATAATCCAGAGTTACAATATCTGCATCATTCTCTGTGCGAGTGTATCCTATTATATCATTATACATAATAAATTGTTGCTTGCACATCACCTCCCATTCTTTTGCACAATCGACACAATAGTCATGCCACTTATTCAGAGTGTGAGGCAGTGGGTGTCCAGGATGTAAAGTCACCTGCAACATAAATACATATAACTATCAACCTACAATCAACAACTACACATACTAAATAAGAAAAAAATGTGAAAGAAATATCACACCGCGATAAAATGATCCTTGCTATCGAGCAATGATATGCAAATGCACTTGGATTTTACTAGAATCGCTGTTCTTAGGGGTAAGAATGTAAAGCAACCCGCACGTGATAGTGTGACAAAAATAACATTGTATGCAGATGCAACCAAGTGACCCATCTTAGGCAATGCAAACCAAAAAGGTTTTTGAGCGAAGCCTTTCATAAAACACTGTAATGTTGTTTTAATATCATCAACATCACCATCTCGAATAAAAACATGTTTATATAGGTCGCTATGCATCTATAACTCCTCAAAGAGATCACGCCGAACCTTACACCATTCATCTTCTCCAAACCCCATGACATGAGCTACAGCTCGAAAGCCACAATGTTCATCCCTTAGCACATTGGTGGTCTGTGAGACATACTTACGAAAACACTCTGGAATCTCATCAATGAACTCATTTCAATTTTTTTTGACGGACTACCTGTTCAAACATATACCATACAGGAATTATCAATGTAAATAATATAAATCAATTAAGATAAATAAAAACTATTAAAATAACCTTTTTCTTTTCTCTACGAACTGTGGTAAACATCGGCTTAGCACCACTTGGTCCACTAATGAATATTGACTCTGTTGCCGGTGAACAACTATCCTTGATAGATTCAGCAACATATTCAAAAGTACTCTTGTCTCGTTTTGTGGATGAAGACTGTGGTTTTTTAGACCTTTTTGGACGTCCACGTGTTTTCTTTCACAACAGGTTCAATCATTGGTGTTGTATCTGGAAATAAAATCTCTCTAAGCCTCTTGATCATAAACCGTTTTTTAGTGTCAGTTGTCTTAGTGAACTGATTATTCGCCTCATCAAATGCCTTCAGCCACAAAGCCTTAGAGTCATAACTTTTGTTTGAGCTGCTTGGCAACAAATCTAAATATTGGAGCATCCACACGATGAAATTCAGCGATTCCATGTGCACAGGGTAGTCCGTTCCATCTCCTCCAAAATCTTATCCAATGCACTACTTGCAATCTCTCCTCTTAAAATATTAAACATGGATGGATTATATCTATGTTTAACTACATTAGAACTCTTTTCAAATGAAGCCTTCACATCAACTATCGAGGTCTCAAGAAGAGAATAAATTTGTTGCCAGCAAGTGACAAAATTTCCCCAGCTTGATCCTATAAACCTCTTCAGCTTTGAATGACTACCCTCTACCCTACAAAAATTATGGACAGTTAAATGTAATGATGATGTAATGTATATAATTATTGAAACAATAATTAATGACAAACCTATTTGATGTGACGTTACTGTAATGCATTATGTTGTTTGTCCAAGCTGCAATAAATTTTTCCTTGTATGGATCAATCCAATTATTTATGCAGTACTGTACAACCTCATTAGGCCATTCGGTGCCATGTTCAAATTTTATAAGCAGTTGTCTGAAACAAATTTAATCTCTTGCATACAATAAATCATCAAATGCACGATTAAACAAATTACATTCCTCATCGTCATCAAATAGTTTCCTACAGTTTGTGAAAATATTTTTTGAATGTGCCACCTACACAAAATATGCCTTGAGGAAGGAAATATTGTTTCAATGGCATTCATCAATGCCAAATCCCGATCAGTGACAATCACAGCAGGAAACTTTGATTCCTCCATCAAGTCTTTCAATGCCATGCATACCCACAAATAGTCTTCCTCATGCTCTGAATCCATATAAGCGTAGGCAGTAGAAAAAGTCATACTTGTGGATGTCACTCCAACCATCTCCAACAATGGCAAGGCATATCTATTGGTCTTGTATGTACAGTCCATCAACAACACATTAGGAAAAGCTTTCAACATCTCCACACTAGTAGGATGGACAAAAAGTAAATCTTTCACTACATTAGTCTTAGGATATTGCCGGTCATAGGAAATATATCCATGATCCTTCAATTTTCCTTTTAAGAACTGGAGTTGAGATAGACCATTTTGTTGTTTAACTCTATTCTTTTGCCGAACATTATATATGGTCTTGAGCGTGGTCACACTTCCAGGATAATCATGAATTAATGTTGCCCAAATCTTGCCAGGACGAGTATTCGTCATCGATGCTTTAAGAACAAATTCTTCCTGTTCGGGAGTTAATCGACCAGCAAACACATGACCCTCCAAATATTTAGGAACTGTATGATTATGTGTACCATTTATAACTTCCAACTTCCACTTCCCAGCTTTGTCTATTCGAATGCCTCGTAGTAAAAATGGGCAACCATACTTCTTAGTTCCAGTTTTTCGAGATTTGCTCTTACCCTTTATACCTGTCTTATCACCAACCTTCAATTGATCTGCATTTTGAATCTTTTTTTCAATTTTCCTGTAGTTACCACCACGCTCGCACCACAGATTTACACGAGGTTTTCTTGAATTATCATTTATGTCAGATCTCCTTATAATAATCACCATTTTATTTTTTACTCCTGTGGCACGAACCCATCCAACTAACTCCTCTCTCGACTAAAAATTATCTCTGTTCGTGAATAAATATCCATAATCTGTAACTAGTTCGAGCCCATTATTCACCTAAAAGTCAATGAATACGTACATAAAGTTATGGATATACATAAAAACTTTAACAACATAATTGCACGAATGATAACACAATAAAGAAAATATAAAGAAAATAATATTCTAATGTGCCCAAAAAATAAAGAAAAAAAGGTGTTCGGTAAGTACAACCGAACACGATTAAATATGTTCGGTTATAGAAACCGAACAGGTTACAATCATTAACCAATTGTTCGATAAGAGGAATCGAACAGAACAAAACGTTCAATTTCTGTAGTCGAACATAAAACGTGTTCGAACTCTGTAATCAAACAAAACAAAATGTTTGATTCCTGTGGTCGAACATGCTGTTGGCATTAGACGAGTTTATTATATTCAAACCTAAACCATCGTGCATTCTATTTGTCAATCTATCCAAACCAAAACCCTAGTGATACTATTTGTTTGTTACAGTAGAATATGATAATTTAATTCAACACATCACGATATAATCTACTGTTCTACAAACTAAAACTTCTAAATTTTAAAATTAAAAACTGAACTCATCATTATTCTGCTCCTTTACTATTATTGCTTGTTCCGGATCATGATTATTCTCCTCCTTTACTATTATTTCTTGTTTTGGATGATCATCATTCTCAGTTTTTGCTTGTTCCATGATGCTATACTACTCTGATACAGAAGGGTTTAGGTTGATCGTGTAGGGTTTAGTTTGATCGTGTTTTAACGATTATAACTTTTGGGGTTCACTTAGAAATCTTACTGGGGTGCATTTAGAAATCTTAATGGGGTGCATTTAGAAATTTAATTATAATTAATCTTAGTTTATTATTTATAAAAGGGTATTTAAGTCTTTTTACATTATAATATTTTAATTTTATAAATAATTGGGGTTCAAATAGAAATTATGGGGGTGAAAATAGCCGTCCCCTTTAATTAAATTCACATGAATTAAAATGTATAGTATTATTTTATATAAAGTGGTTTGTTGTATTAATTATGGTAAGTTTTGAGGTATGTGTGGGGTCTTTTTCTAAGGCAAAACAAATTATAATATAAATAAAATGTAATAATATTTTTTAAAAAATAATAACATCTCTAATAAAAATTGATAACTAATTAGAAATCTCACCTGAGACTGACTGCTTTTTTTTCTTTTTTAAATAAAAATTGATACATTTAAGCTAAACGTTCAAAAGACAAAATAAATATCTTACCGTTAATAAATGAAATAGGAGTATTACTTTACCTTCAACATTTATTAAAATTTTCATTTCAAAAATATTAATTCAACATATTGAAAACCTCTATAAACTACAGTTAGTTTTATATTTTACACAATTCCTTCTACATCATCAAAATATAAATTTTAATTGATGATTACTGTTGAAATAACAGATAGCTTATGTACGAATAAAACAGTACTTTAAAACCAAAATCAATTATAATGAATATCCAGAATTGGTATGTGACTGCAACAATGTATAATGCATGAAATGGATATCCATTTCTATGTATAAGTGAGAAACAATTTTTTTTAGAAAAAATTCTATTGTCTATTAATTTTTATAATATGTCATTTGTCGGCTGATAATTTGATTTTGATTTAAGGATTTGAGGCTGAATTTTACGTGCATTTTTATTAAATTAAATCTACCGTTGATTCATGTTGGATTGTAATGTATTTGAAATTCATCACTTTCATTTATTAGTTTAATTTAGAGATAACTTCCACTTTTTGTAGTTGGCAGCATTATTTTTTAGAAGCCTTAAAAACTTCCATACAGGCAGTACCACCACTTCTGAATGCTGAAATGGTTTTATAAATTTTACATATCAAATTAGGTTATCCAGAATAACAAAATTGCAACAACAAAATAGAAAATGACATTCATTTTATAGAGGGCGTACTGCAATGAAAATAGGAGGATATATATTGGCTAGTATAGCAATTATTGAGATATACTAAAAAAAAAGAAGATAAAATGCTGCTACAAATCAAGACAACTTAGTTCTAATGGCTAGGAAATTTTTGCAAGTGCTCAAATAATAGATGTTACTTCTAAACCTCAATATATCTAGGACCACAATAGTAAAACTAAACTGTAAGATAGTATGGATCAGCTGCTTCAAACTGGAATAGACTCCTTGGAAGCACTCCAGTGCATGGTTGATAGCCGAATATATAGTTGCGAGCCTTAACATCACATCCATGTTGAAAAAAACTGCACCACTATATAAGCAGATCATAACAACCCACAAAATAAATTCTACAACAACATTCTTGGCATGTATCATATGATGAGATTAGAAGTTGGTTATATGTACCATGTAATCATGTGAAGTCAAAAGTACTCATTGTTATTTAAGTTCAGCATATATCAAATAAACGCGGATAAAAATAACTCATAGAAAATATCATGCAAAAAAAAAAAAAACTTCACTAAAGCATTTAATGTCTCACAGGCCACAAGAAAAAGCTGGTATAAAGCATTTCATGACTTAAAAGAAATCTCCAACATTCAACTTCATATCAATTATTTTGCCCAAATAGTTAATAGAAAATCAAAATTATGATATTAACATGTGATTTACGAATGAAGCATCTTTTCACTCTATCAGTATAGTTTACTCTCCAACCACAATCTATCCCATTTATAATATAAATCTTAGTGAGGAACCTCCTTAAGAAACCAAACCACCGTTTTGCAGACTGGATCAGCTATAATGATAAGTATCCACCCAACCCATCAACCAAAACTTCTTTAGGCGTTCTTGATTCCGTGGAGCATGAGTACATAGTTCTAAATGAAATGGATTGGATAAAGGGGAGGAAAAAGACTTAGTGTCTATTGGAAGAAGTAAAAAAAGGATTTCCAAAGTTTGAAACTAAATCAAATGCAAAGTAGTAATCAAATAACCTGCTAAGTGCTAACAACAAAGTATACAAGATCAGGCTTTAGTGAAGCCAAGCTTAACAGCTGGCCATAGTTCATCTCCAAAGAAGCTGCTTGAGTACAGTACCTGGTCCCCTGCTTTAAGCCCATCTCTTGCTGCAATCATTTTTTCATTTTACATTACTTTCTCTAAATTTAACAGCACACGTATACATAGATACATGTATATTATTGTAAGTGATATGTGTTATATATTACAGTGAATTTTCATATCAATACCAAGAATATAAAACACAAAAATTTATCTAATCAAACTGCGTGTAATTACTTACAGTGATGACCTTGTTTTTGGCCAAATGTCAAGCCCAAGGCTTATCAACTTCAACCTCAATATTCTTAGCAGCACCACCAGTTCTAGCTGTGATCTCGAGACTCTCTTTTGCTCACACTCTCAACACTGATAATACTCTGACTCACCAATGAATTAAACATAATCCTTTTGGCTTCTTGAATTGAAATCCCTTGAAAACTGGTTTTCTGATCAGAGTTTCAAGAAAAATTACGCTAAATTATAATGAGCCTTGCATACAAGATTAAACAATACTTATGACAAACTTAAGTACCTGAAATGGAGGAGCTGAGTACTTTGAATTAGGCTTCGAGAGAGGTTTACGATGAAATCAAGTGCACATAAAGAGGATGCACCAACAGCTACAACCATGGATGAACACGTCAGCAGATTAAAACCTTTGTTTAGTATATAAAAGATTTTAGTAGTTGATTCCACCACTTAAAGATTAGGGTTTTAGTGTATATACATGAACAGAATATTTAAATAGTTAATGTTTATAATACATACAAACTTAATTAATTTTATTAAAGTAATAAAAAAACTTTAAAAAAATATAAATTCTAAATATTTTAAATTTAAATTCTTTTAATTTTTACAAAATTTTATAAATTATAATTTTTTTAAAACTTATATTAAATATTTAATTTTTGGATTATTTTGTGGTGCACCTGAGATTTATAGGGTAAAATGTAGGGTTAGTGGGTACTTATTAATTTTATTTTTAATTATTTTATTTTATTGAATGGTAAGAATTAAATAAAAATCTAATCTAACGGGTACACCGGTTTGCCAGGTGCACCGCAGTTAATTTTTTTCAACTAAGTTTTATAAGTTTTATGTTTTGAATTTTACTATTTTTAATGCTTGAATTTTTGTTCATAAACTAGAATTTGAGAAAATAGCAATTTTAGTCCCACAATTTTGAAAAATCTAATTTTGGTCCTATAACTTTTAACTTTTTTTTTTAATTTTAATCCTTTAATTTTAATCTTATAATTTTCACAATTTTTATTTTGGTCCTTTTGCCAAATTTTAAGAACAACATAAAAGATTTGAAAAATATTATAAGACTTTGTAAGTTCTGGAAGTTTGAAAAAAGTTTTTGCAAGAGACCAAAAGCGAAAATTTTAAAATTACAAAACTAAAATTAAAAAAGTAAAAAATTACAAAAATAAAATTTAAAAATAAAAAGTTATAGGATTAAAAGTTAATTATATCAAAATTACCAAATTGAAATTATATTATCTTTGTAAATTAAATAATTTAATTATAGATATTAAATAAAAATTTTTAATTATATATAATAATTTTTAAAAATTTAAATTTAAATACATCCAACTGTCCGCTGACAAGGGTGCTATTTGCTTTTTGTGTGTAGATTAAGGATTATTATTATTTAATATGTAGTGGATAGTTGTATTAGTATGGTGCGTCTGTCCTATATTTTAGTTGTATTAGTGATATGTGTGTGTTCAATATGTTTAAAAAGGGAAATGAGACCATTTTGGATGGTCGTCCGAAATGACAAAATGGGACATTTGCTATCGGACAGAGGGAGTATAAAATATGGGTGCAATTTCTAAAAATAAAATATGATATTCTTTTCTACAAATTTCTTAAAAATTGGTACTTAATTGCAATTTAAGTAAAGATGGTTGTTAATGATATAAGCCATTTAAGACATATATCAACCACTAAGGGTTGATATCATTTTTAGAAATTTGGTTCCAAATTACAGAAGTCTTAATTGTTGGAGTTTCAAGATTCAAATATTAAAAATAATTTGTGTTATATTTATTCAAGTTTTGAAAAAAAAAATCACATATTTCTACATACAAAATGTGCATAAACGGCCAATTGTTAATTGTATGTACGTGCCCAGTAAGTTAGAGCATATACCACCCCTATGAATTGATGCTATATATGTTCTTAGAGTTTTAATTTTAACTTATAAAAACGCTAACTCTTTCAGATAAAAATAAAGTTATAGTATTATATTGATTCAAGTTTAAATAATTATACTAAAAATTCTGTTGAAAAAGAAGGAGGGTATAAATAGATCGCTTTACAAGAATTATATTTTTAAAGAGGTATTTAGAAGTGTATGAGCTGTTGTAAAAACATTAATTTGAGTACAATTATATTTTCTTGACGTCTTCAATTTTTTTTTCTTTCAAGATATATGAAAAAAAAACCATCCCATCCTGCTTTAATTTGAACTAATTGAATCCGTAATCAATAGGCAATACAATAGTAGGTTTTATTTTTGCTTTCAATTTGTCAATAAAGTTTGTTTTAGAAAATTTTCAATATATTTTTATATTTAACTTTATAACTAACAATATATTCTTATCTACTTGGATATTTAAAGGTTACTCCACTATCTTGATGTTTATGTAGGGTTTCAGTAATGTACTTACCGCACTAGATCACATCATTTAAAAAGAACTTGCAGATTCATTGCAATTCTTGGTGAGTTTTTGGAGACACTTCATGGTGAGGTGGAAATAGAATGGTTTTAAAATTTCTTTTAAAAAATCTGAATGATTGTACCTTTACCTTTTAAACACAATGTTTATTTGTCAAATATTGAACTCATATTTCATACCGGGATCAAAATTAGCAGGGAAAACCTTTTCTTCTTAAGTTAAAGATGTTTAATTTAGAGGCTGCAGGTATTGTATTATAGTTATTCCAATCGGAAATATTTCTATATTGAGAGTTTGCAATTGTTCAAGCTCAAAGGATATAAACGGGTATGGACTTAATTGTCCTACAAGTCGAATTTATTCTTGAAGGTATGTGGGGTTAGTTGTATTTTAACCTTTTTACCTCTAACCTTAATTTGAGTTAATGAAAAATTTTGTAATACTTTTTTAAAACTTTTAGGGATATTAATTTTTTGGTATATGGATCACACCTACCAAAAAGAAAAATATAAATATTTAAGTAACACATCTAAAATAATAATATATAAATCTTACAATGAAAGATATTTTTTGCTCGATAATATAATGTTATATTTGAATCTTACTATTTGTTTATATACATATATATGCAGATATCACACTAAAAGGCACATTTTATCTTATTTTCTTTAAAGATATCTCTGAAGGTTAATCTATCAAGCTTAACACCCACCATTTTTTATTGAGACATTCTCTTGTGAGACACCTCGACTCAAAGTATGCTTATTATGTAGGTAAAGTAAATTTATTTATGGTTAAAGTATGTTAATAATAAATCATATCATAATACTTTAAAAACTTACTTTAAGTCATTATCTATCTTACTTTAGAAAAAATATTTTAACAACCATTAATCATATTTTTATTTATAAATGACATATTTTAACATATCTCATAAACCGTCTCACATTAGTAACGTCTTACAAGAGACTTTATCTTTTTTATTCAAACAAAATAATAAGAAAAGGAAATGGATTGCGTATCTTGATGAATATATCATGAGAAATATAAAACTACCGAATCTTAAGAATATCACAAGTGTGATGCTATCTGTATAATTACTTGCATATACTGTTTGCCCTAATTAATAACATGTAGTTGCAAGATTACAAAATGTTCTCAACCCTTATTTGGGAATGCATCTGATTTCTTATTCGTATGAAATTTTGCATATGTAAGGAAATGAACAACTGTTAGATGGAAAAAAAAAATTATAACCTCACATCGACAAAAATATGAAGACACAGTTCTTTCCACACTTTTATTGAAAATTGTTGTAAGTTGCTTTTTGAATGTATAAAGTAAAAAAATGTTTAATTTAATGAAAATTGTGTATAAAGGTTTTTGGGTAAGTATAAAAATGAGCAATAATATTGCAGTATTGTGGTATATTAATGGTGTTGATATTATGCATTACTATTTTTAGAAGTGTCTATAAATTTTTGGACTGACGAAAATGTAATGTATGAAATAATTTGAGGGATGGAGAGAGTATGATTCAAGTTTTATATTTCAAATACTAAATATAAGTTTGGAATCATAATATTAAAAATATATACTCCCTGTCATCCCAACATAATATTTACGCATTTTTACTTTGGACGTCTCATCATAAAGTTTACATTTCTCTATATAGTAAATAAGACCCACACCAAATAATTAATATATCTCTACGGGGCCTTCACACAATATTAATTCAACTACCAACTATATGTTAAAATATTATATCTTTCACCACATAACGCATTAAAATACTATATTCATTAACCCCGTATAATAAATAAATATAAACCTTCGGACGAAATGGAGGGAGTATTCCACATACTTTTTTGTATGCAGAATCCTTTATAAATAAAATACTCAATAAAAAAATCGTTTGTTTTAAATTCTTTAAATTTATCAAAAAAAATTGTCATAACGTCTCCCCGTGCATCGCACGGATCAAACGCAAAAGTGTATTGTCATAACTTTTTAAAGCTTTGTTGATTTACTTTCTTTGTTAAGCACAAAAATATATTATATTAATTTAATTATATTATTTGTAAATATTTATATTTAACCTATTAATTTTTATAAAAATTATGTTAATGTTACATTAAAGCTTCGACTTTAAATTGACATGGTTGATGGATTTACTTGCTAATCTACACAACCCTAAAGCTATGCCTGATCAAACCACTACCCCACTCAAGCCTTCATCGGGCCTTCCTGCTTTCGAAGATCTCCTTGAGATGACTAAGGCGTATGCTGGTTCCTCAGTTGCCCCTCAGAAGGAATCTGATCGCTTGACTATTGGATCACGATCTCATCATCGTGTATCCTGAACGGATCCTAACTTACATGACAAGGCAGCGACAAAACAAGGGTATTCCGCTCTGAACCCTAATGCTGGCACCCTGCTGCATCCCACGCATGATGATCATCAGTCACATAATCCGCCTTCATACGCGGACAAAGCAAGAGATGCTAGTGATCTGATCTTGCGTCTCAAAAAGGCCATATGCAAAGGACCCCTATCAGATCATGTGGTGAGGCCGCTCAATAAAACAGGTGATACCATTACTTTATCCATAAATAAGATATTCTACGAGGATCGTAAATCTCTATTCTCTCAATTTTTCATTGTCAGGGTCATGAACGAGAGAGGCTCTAAACCTCTATCTCAATTGGAAGTGGATTCTATGTTTCAGCGGATCTTTAATATTAAGGAGCTGCTCAATATACCGCTGGGCCGGGGATATTTTTCATTGATGGTTGCTGATGAACAGCAAAAAGTTCATCTCTTGAGGAAGAGTGTTTTTGAGGTTGGAGGTGCTCAATTAAGAGTTCAACAATGGACTCCTACATTCAATCCATACAAGATCAAGTCTTCAATAGTGCCATTTTGGATGAGAATATATGAACTTCCTTTGGAATTATGGCATAAGAAAATTATTAAAAGTGTAGCTCAGGCCATGGGAAATCCCCTCAGAATTGATGAACGGACCCTAGATGGCTCCACAGGCAATTTTGCTAGAGTTCTTGTGGAAATGGATATTCAGGAAGACATATTGAGATATATGAATATAGATACTTCAGAGAATGTGATCAAAATTTCCTTTGGTTTGAAAATATCTGGAGTACTGTAAAGCATATCAAATTTTGGGTCATTGTGATATAAATTGCATGAAAAGACAATACAAACGGGAGCAGCGGAAGGAGAAAAAGGAAAGAGGCATGACCAGAAACTTTTCATACCCTAAAAAGGCATGGAAGCAAAAGGAATGTCCTACACCTAATGTTGTCACTTCTAATATGTTTGGAACTATGGAAGAAGATGATGCTCAGAAAGAGAAACTTAGAGAGGAAGTGGAAAACCCTGATCAACGGGAGACAGAGGAGAAAGATCAGGAAGGTGGTCCTCAGATACAGGATCATGAATTGAAGGATCAAAAAGATGATGAAGAGATGGATCCTCGGATTGAGGAGCATGAGAGTGGTCAAAGTGATGAGGATTATGTGTCGGAGCATGAGAGCTTAAATCATAGTAGAGAGGAAATCAATGATCAGGAATCATATAATTTGTAGGATCTTTCCCTCGCAATTGTTGTTAAAGAGCCGGTTTCTATTGCTGTTCGCAGTCCTGAAAATTATGCCAGTCCTACCATTTCTTCATCTGAGAGGCAGATCATTGTGCATGGAGAGAAAGATTCTGTTAGAGGCACGAGCAACAGCGCCACTCATTTTACTCGAGCGGATCCGCCGACTACTCGCTCCCGCTCTACAGGAGTAGTGCTTGTTCCTCCTACTAAAAAATAGTCTAAAACGATGCATTCTACTACTAACAAAGAATGTGATAACTTGCCGCCGAAGCACGGCCGAAAACTCCGTGCATCATGAAGGTTCTTTCTTGGAATATAAGGGGGATTGGGAGGAAAGAGGCTCAAACGGCTCTTAAGGAGTTCTGCAGGAAGCACACACCTACTTGGCTAGCTATTGCAGATCCAAAGGTCCTTTTTGAATCAATTCCAGCTCATGTATGGAGTAATTTGGGATTTCAGTTCGCTGGACATAATCATAGAGATGGACTACGTCCGAATTTGTGGATTTTCTATAAATCCAATGCTGTGTCTCAGGTACGAGCGGTGTTCTCCTCTTCTCAAATTATGATCTTTAACTTCATTCATAATGCTGCCGACTATCGTTTTGGGTTTGTTCATGGACACACGGATCACACTATATGTCCTTAAACATGATGTTGGTGGGGGATTATAATTTTGTTTTGGGTTCGCACGAGAGACTTAATGCATCGGGGAGGGACAATCTGGGTCCTGTGGAGTTTCGTGGATTTCTTGATGAGTCGGGGCTTATGGATCTAGACCTATCAGGGGCCAAGTTTACTTGGGTTTGTAGATCATCCACTAGAAGCATGAGAGCTTCAAAAATCGATAGGGTTTTGGTGGAGGATAATATCATGAAGTTATGGGATAGAATCAGTAGTGTTATATTGGCTAGACACAGGTCTGACCATGCTTCGATTTTGGTCACTTTTTCTATGAATGAGGCGATTGCCAGACCGTTTTGTTTTCAACGCATGTGGTTGCTTAATACAAGTTTCTTTGTCATGGCTGAAACTTCTTGGAAATATCCTTCTTTTCATGATAATCCTATATCCAAGTTCATTTTAAATTAAGGAGATTGAAAGGGGACATAAAGAAATAGAATCATAACAGCTTTGGGAATATTGATGATGCTGTTGGGGCAGCCATGCAGACGCTTAAAGAAGTTCAGATTCGTATTGGTTTGGAGGGGGATAGCTAGGACCTGTTTTGTGAAGAGGTTGATGCACATGTTGCTGGCAATTGGATCGTGCGGTTCAACGTGATCCGTTAGGATTAATAGGCAAACAAATCAGCGGAAGCAAAAATAATGTTTACCGTACTTCTGGGTTGATGTAGAGGATGAACCGTTGCAGAGAACCACCTCTCAATCTTCTGCTGTATGTCCCAAGTCGAATCCTATTATTGTGTGGGCAACAATCCGCAGGATTCTCTCAATCTGCTCATGTTCTTTTCTAACTGTCAAATGAGGCACTGACATAGGGTTAACAGGAGCTGAGATGACTTAAATAGTTGGGCTACAGCAGGGACCAGGAGGAGAAATTGGGCTGGGCCTCAATTGAATTTAATTAACCAAGCTTAGCCCAAAGCTTTTAATTAAATCCAATAATAATAATATAGTCCACTAAAATATTATTACTGCACTACCCGTCCAATCCCAAAATTATGTTCTGGGCTCCTTCTTATAATGAGCCCGACAGTCTCCCCATGTTTAAGATATACAACGCCCATTAATTAATTAAGTTACTGACAACTCAAATTAATTAATATCTCATCTGAGAGTAGTACCACTCAACCTTATTATCATGCCGGAAATTAATCCACTTGCAAGATTTACATGATAAACCTTATGAGCTCCTCAAGGGGACATCATCAACCTATGACGGATATGGATTCCTTCTACAATCAACAGCACACCATAGATACAGCACTACTTCCCAACTCACCGAGTTTGTTGATTTAATACTTATAAATCTCACCCATTGATGAATCAAAGAAATACATACTGCCCTACGTGTCGAGGTTATTGTATAGGGATTAAGAGCACGAACTCCCATAATAACAGAGATCAAGTTCTTCTATAAGTCAGTATAAGTCGAACGATCTCAGGCGGTCCTGCTCAATACACACAAGTGCACTAATGTGATTCTATAGCCAAGACAAGCTAATACCAAACCACACTACAACCATACCGATAGAGAGTCCCCGTCTATCTCAGTTGTGAGCATCTGTTTATACTTTATAAGGAAACCGATAATATGATCTTCTGCGTGTTGTCGCACAACATATTATCTACAGTATAAAGTAAATGGACTATTGCATCATGCATATAAAATAAATTATAAGATGCAATCATTTGATCAATGATTCTCATTACAAATATTGTTATGACATTGTTCATACTAAAGCTAGACTTTTAGTATACAATCCAACAATCTCCCACTTATACTAAAAGACTATGCTGTCATGTCTTCTGCCATACATCTGATTCCTACTCCCACTACACGACCATTAAAAGCTCTCGCCTTAAGGTCCTTGTAAATGGTTTACTAGGTCATCATCCGATGCAATCTAGGCGACAACAACCTTCCCCTCATCATACGATTTCTCGTAACAGGTGGTACTTGTGCTCCTTGTGTTTAATTGCCTTATGGACTTGTGATTTCTTCAAGTTTGCAACTGCACCAATATCATCAATGTAAATTGTGATTACCTTGGGCAAACTTAGAAACACTTCAAAGTCCATCATGAAGTTTCTAGAGTCATATAGATACTTTGGCTGCCTCATAGGCTCCAATTCATCATCTTTCCATGATGGAGTCCGGAGTCTGAAATATATTTCTATATAACACTCCTCCACATTATGACTCTACTTCCTAAAATTAAACACATAACCTTTGAGGAGAATTTACTGCCGTCCAATCTGACTAAAAAATCTGAATCTACATAATCCACAAGAAGCAGTGAATTTGTCCAGTAAGTCCACATATAATTTCCAGTCCTTCTCAGGCACTTTATAAATGTCTTACCACAGTTCATCATTCTTGTTTTGGGTTACGTTGATACCCACTGTTCATGCATTCAGCAAAACAGATATCCAACATCGTTCATAGCATTCCTTAGATTAAGCTTCCTTATTCGCCGAAGCATAAGGAACCTCTTTCATCCTCTTTATCTTCTTCTTGTGTCTCAAAGACACATTCACTTAGATAAATTTACATGCTAAATGAGTATGGACTGTATCATTTTATGAAACTTGAGATAAGCATAATATCCTTTCTTGTGATCCGTATTACCATGATCAAAAGGATATATTTTGCCTTTCTTAAGTCCTTCATCTCTATCGCTTTATTAACCGTACCAATGCGCCCGATAATACTCTTTCATTGTCTCCAATGAGCAAGATACTATCTACATATAGTCCAAGAAATACCACCACGTTTCCGTCACTCTTTACAACACACAAGACTCATCCGCTCATTGATTTAAATCCATGCCACTGGATTACCTAATCAAAACAGATGCTTCACGATCTTAAAGCTTGCTTTAGTCCATCGCTGGACAATTTTAAGCTTACTATCAAAATGCTATTAGTACTTTGCAATGAATCACTCTGGTTGCTTCACATAGATGTTTTCCTCAAGACTTCCAATCAGGAAAGCTGTCTTTGACATCTATTTCCTGTTCCTCATAGCAGCAATAAAAGAATCCGGATCAACATAAGCATAGCTACCAGCGAACATGTTTCCTCATAATCGAACCATTTCTTTCTGAGTACACTTTTTCGCAACAAGCTTTTCTTCCAAGGTTTTCACCTTTCCATATGATCCTCTTTTATTTCCTTTGACCACTTGCAATGGTTTTTACACCATTTAGTGGTCATACAAGTTCCCAGACTTAATATAGAATCCGTAGATTCTATTTCAACATTCATTGCAACTTACTAAGATTCCGCATTTTCATCTTGTAGTGCTACGTCGTATCCGTGGGATAATACCATGTTCACTAGGGATCAAGTCTCACGACTCTCCCAAAACATATATTTATGGGTTGTCATACAACCCTCCCACTACGACAAGGCACTACATGTAATTGTGTATCAGACGTGACACGCGTTGCAGTTTACCTTGTGGTATATCCTCTTGTACACTTGGTACTTATACTTAGTGTTTTCCTCTCACTTCCTTTAGAACAACTTATACATGGGTTTGTGATTTATTACATAGTCCTTTTCCAAAAAATCCAGTGTTTGTGTTGACAATCACCCTTTGATCTTTTGGACTAAATAAATCACCCTCCATTTTTCTAGGATATCCCATATACAGACAAATATTTCACGAATTACTGTATCTAGGGCATATCCATAAAATGAATTTAATTATTCCAAATAATTCATAATCTATCTAATCATAACTATAAGAGCCTTATTCCTTCTATCCACCACACCATTCAGTTTGGGGCATACCCGGTGTAGTCAACTTGAGATTTAATCTCAACTTCTGATAATAGCTCCTAACTATCCCAAGAGGTATTCGCCATCATGATTGAATCGTAATGACTTAATATATTTTCCATGATGCTTCACTGTACCAGCCTTACAATTCTTGAATTAATCAAAGAACTTAGACATGCAGTGCATCATATAAATATATTGGTTTCCAGAATAATCTTCGAATATTCATAACCACCTCTCGCCTGGATAATATTAGGTTCGCTTGAATCAGAATGAACTAATTCCAACATATATATCTTTGGCTCTATACCCCACAACCTTGAAAATACAGTTAATCATTTTTACTTCCAAGCAAGACTCGCAAGTCCGATAGTTTCCACTTCAGATAAACCTTACGGTCTATCGGCTATCAACTTTTGAATCCTACTCTTGTATAATGAATTAGTCATAGACGCCAAATGTATGTTTAGTTCATTTCCGAAGGTTCCTTTCTCTTACTTATATTAGAAGATGCATTATTTAATTACTTTTTATTGCATCTGTGGGATGTACATGATTCAAGAGTAAACTTTTTATCCACCAACGTACTTTAACGGATTATAGCCTCATTTCTCATTACTATGACCATGTCATTTAAATGAAATGAAGTATCCATCCGTTAATGCATAGAAACCGAAATTAAATTCTTTCTATGAAACGTACGTAAAGACAATTTCTCATAATCAATCGTTTATTCTTATCATGAGATAAATAAACAACTCCCACTGCAATAGCCACTATCTTTGTAGTTTTACCCATGTTATCAACAATCTTATCCTTACTCAGTGATAAACATTTAGTGATTCCAGTATCTACATACTTCGTGTCAGTAGATGCCATCACTAATCATGTTTAAACCATTAGTAAATAAGATATTGAACTTATTCACATCATGATGAAAAATGGCTTTCTTTTGCCACATGTTTTGTTAGAAGTTTCCCACCTTATACAACCTCTCGTATTTCAGGTAGAACTTGCTCAAAACATCCAGGCTAATTGTGAAGAATAAATTGATTTAAGTTTCCCTTTCAATTTCTATTCCAAGCTTTTCCAATTCATTCATCAATTCAACCATGATCTTCTGCCTTTTAATTTACTCAAGTATCCGAAGAGTTACATGAGACCATCATATTTCTATGAACCTCTCATCTCTTCACTAGAGACTTTAATAGGCATCATGAGACGTCCTTTGTGAGAATACACATGTATTTTCTTAAGCAGTAATTTTCAAAACCAAGATTCTTTTCTAATCATCTAATTTGGACAAGTAAATATAATGTCTTTTAGTTAACAATTAGTGAAATAAAATCATTCGAAATTCAGAGAATCACAAATAAATTTACCGATCAAATCTTCGAATTTTATCCTTTTATATTGATTCTCTCAAAACAATATAAAATAAAATTCACCGACATCTCAAGCACCGTGAGTCTGCAAGCCACGATTGTGTGGACGTTTACAAACCCGAACATTTACAAGAGAAGGCTTTACCCATTAATTTCATTTGTCAACCTAACTTTATGACAAAATAATTAATAGTCGGTTCTCCTTTAGCCATGCAAATAACAGCAGTGACTCCGATGGGGAGGATACTTATTATTTACATCTAAGTGTACACCATTATTTAATCCCAAGTTCGCGGCCCAAGTTTGTGTGCCTTACAGATGGAGAGGTACACACGCACTCGGATAACTTCCTACGATTATCAATTACAAGTTTGTACCAGTGAATCGCATATAAACTCATCCGATAGGGAGGAAGGTCTAAGCCAACGCGCAAGTTCATATGCATTACATTACAAACGTAATTATTTAATGAAGTATGTTCCAGCAATCCATGAATAAAACTCATCCGATGGGGAGGAAGGCTCTAATGCCGACGCGCAAGTCTATTCACATTGCTTAACAAACTAATAATGGAGGCCGCGGGAATTTATTACCAATCCCCTCTCCCACTTAATTATTTAAACACCGAGGGTTTTTAACATATATATAATATTCCAGAATAAAATATACAACTAAGACATGCTTCTATTAACAACAATTTAAATAAATAAATCACATAGAACATGCCTTTAACATATACAACAATAATTGACAATTAAATCAATTAATCAGTTATATAACATAATTAATTGCATAAAATGTTGGATCAATTAAATAGGCCCAGCCGACCCAAACATTATTAGCATAAAATGAGCAGCACATTATTAAAATAATTAAGCCCATTTATCTTGCCAATTTCTGCATTAAGGTCTAGCCCATATTTAACCTGGCCCAACATCAACCCCACAATTAATTAAATACAACAATAATAAATGGCCCAGCAGCCCATTATCATTTTAATTAAAATTGGGCCCAACAGCCCAAAACTAAATTAAAAAAATGAGCAGCCCAAACCAATTATAAATAATAAGCCCATCAGCCCAATGAACATCTCAATTAATAATTGGGCCCAGCAACACCTAATAAATTAGGCCCAGCAGCCCAAAACATATTAATTAAAAAAAAGGACCCAACTGGTAGGCAGCCCTATAGCTTATTAGAAAAATTGGGCCCATAAAACAACTCAATAAAATTGAGCCCATTAGCCCACATCCCCTGCTGCCCTATTTCTCCAGCCGTTCAGACGCCGCCAGCATTCTCCTCCCAGTGGCCGCGCCCACAGCCAACCGGCCTCACGCCGATAGCCAACCGGCACCGCGCCTAGAGCCAACCAGTCTCTCGCCGATAGCCAACCGGTGACCGACTGGGATCGATCGCACATGCAGCCTGCCGCACCTGCAGCCATCCCCTCCGCCAGCCACCATTCGCCGAAGACCAAACACGATCGGACAACAACACTGCACCAACCTTGCCATGAGGCTGCTCCATCTGTCGCCGGTCGGTGGTCCCAGTGACCCGCTCGGATTCCGTGTCAAACGCGATTGGACCTGCACAAATCCGATCATCCAGGGAGATGGCTCGCTCCGATTCGTCTTCTGATATGCTCGAAGATAGAGTCCGAACTACCCAGATCGACGATCTGCCGCAGCCCAATCCAGCGCTGCCGTCCAGCAACTGAGCAACAACAGCCCCTCCACAGTACGCGATCGGAAATGCCAAGGAACCCTGCAGATCAGATGCGCCAGAACTCCAGTCCACTCGCCTTCCGTCGCGCAGCCGTTTGGAAGTCATCGCCAAGGCTGCCGATCGCTGGCCAGCCTTTGTTCACGGCCGATGAGACCAGAAAAAGGGAGCAGTCTGACTTATTCTTCATCGCTATCGTACTTCTGTGCAGCTTCTGGGACCCACACGTGATTCTAGGTAGAGGTCGGGCACCGATCTCGCTCGATCGTTCCAGCAGTCAAGAATAGAAGAGGGGAGCAGTGCGATCAATAGCAAATAGGAATCCAGGATGTGTGTATGTTGTACCGAGTAATTAGGAATAATATACAATCACACATACCTCATTCTTATAATGGTGGAAAAACAATAACAGTTTAAAACTCATCTGATTAAAGCCAGATTATATAACATAATCAAATAATCGATTTCAAACATGCAATCTATCCGACCAAAACCACACATATGGTTTAACCCAATCCAACGTCTCACATTTCACCACGAAACCAACGCTCTGATACCAATTGTTGGTAATTGGATCGTGCGGTTCAACGTGATCCGTTAGGATTAACAGGCAAACAAATCAGCGGAAGCAAAAATAATGTTTACCGTACTTCTAGGTTGATGTAGAGGATGAACCGTTGCAGAGAACCACCTCTCAATCTTCTGCTGTATGTCCCAAGTCGAATCCTGCTGTTGTGTGGGCAACAATCTGCAGGATTCTCTCAATCTGCTCCTGTTCTTTTCTAACTGTCAAATGAGGCACTGACTTAGGGTTAACAGGAGCTGAGATGACTTATATAGTTGGGCTACAGCAGGGACCAGGAGGAGAAATTGGGCTGGGCCTCAATTGAATTTAATTAACCAAGCTTAGCCCAAAGCTTTTAATTAAATCCAATAATAATAATATAGTCCACTAAAATATTATTACTGCACTACCCGTCCAATCCCAAAATTATGTTCTGGGCTCCATCTTATTATGAGCCCGACAGTCTCCCCATGTTTAAGATATACAACGCCCATTAATTAATTAAGTTACTGACAACTCAAATTAATTAATATCTCATCCGAGAGTAGTACCAATCAACCTTATTATCATGCCGGAAATTAATCCACTTGCAAGATTTACATGATAAACCTTATGAGCTCCTCAAGGGGACATCATCAACCTATGACGGACATGGATTCCTTCTACAATCAACAACACACCATAGATACAGCACTACTTCCCAACTCACCGAGTTTGTTGATTTAATACTTATAAATCTCACCCATTGATGAATCAAAGAAATACATACTGCCCTACGTGTCGAGGTTATTGTATAGGGATTAAGAGCACGAACTCCCATAATAACAGAGATCAAGTTCTTCTATAAGTCAGTATAAGTCGAACGATCTCAGGCGGTCCTGCTCAATACACACAAGTGCACTAATGTGAATCTATAGCCAAGACAAGCTAATACCAAACCACACTACAACCATACCGATAGAGAGTCCCCGTCTATCTCAGTTGTGAGCATCTGTTTATACTTTATAAGGAAACCGATAATATGATCTTCTGCGTGTTGTCGCACAACATATTATCTACAGTATAAAGTAAATGGACTATTGCATCATGCATATAAAATAAATTATAAGATGCAATCATTTGATCAATGATTCTCATTACAAATATTGTTATGACATTGTTCATACTAAAGCTAGACTTTTAGTATACAATCCAACACATGTGGAGCTTAATAATAGGCTGATGGAGAAGCATCAGTTCTATGCTCAAAAGAACAGGATTTCTTGGCTCAAAGATGGGGATAGAAACACTGAGTTTTTTCATAAAAACTATCGAGCGACCTGATCAAGAGCATCCATTACTTCTATGGAGGTAGATGGTGAGATCATAGATAACTCAGATATTATTTCACAGCATACTATTCAGTATTACAGCAGGTTATTTTAACGTCCACAGGAGGAGTGAAACTTTTCACAATTAGATTTTCTTGATAAGGTTATTTCACATGTTGATAATGCTATCCTAGCTGCTATCCCGGACGATGAGGAAATAAGACAAGCTATTTTTGAACTCTCTTCGGATAGCGCACTGGGGCCGAATGGATTTGGAGGGAATTTCTATCAACAATATTGGAGTTTTGTTGGCCTGGATTTATCTAAAGTTGTTAAACATTTTTTTGTTTCAGCTGAAATTCTAGGGGGAGTCAATTGTAACTTCATAGTCCTTATCCCTGGTGGAGGATTTTCGACTGATCAATCTATGTAACTTCATTTTTAAAGTTATTACTAAAGGGTTGGTGACCAGAGTTGGGCCGATACTTGAAAGGTGTCTCAGTGGTTTCTAATTTGGTTTTATACCTGGGAGAAGCATTCATCATTGCATGGCGGTTGCTTTGGAGTGTTTCAATAGTCTCAACAATTCAGTTTATGGCAGTGTAGGCTTTAAAATTGATATCCAAAAAGTGTTTAACACACTCAGATGGGATTTTATTCTACATGCCTTGGAACGACTGGATTTTGATCTTCAATTCATCACATGGGTTCATGCAATCTTTCATTCTACTAAGATGTCTATTTTGATCAATGGAAAGCCGGAGGGTTATTTTGGTTGTGGGTGGGGAGTTCGTCAAGGAGATCCTTTATCTCCTCTTCTTTTCTGCATTGCAGAAGAGATTCTTGGACGATGGATTAATCTTGAAATTTCTGCAGGGAATATTTCACAGGCTCGGGCTAACAGGTCTACTCTTCTTCCCCCCCTTCATGTTTTACGCTGATGATATTGTCCTCTTCTGCAAAGGTGATAGAAAATCTACTGAATGTCTTCGTAGTACCCTACATAAATATGCCTTCTTATCTGGTCAAGAATTCAGTCCTGCAAAATAAAAAATTTTCTTTGGAAAACATGTGAAGCTGGTTGCTAGACGAGAGTTTATTGATATTTTTAGAATTCAAGAGGGAAAGGTTCCTTTCACTTATCTGGGGGCTCCTATTTTCATAGGATCACCCAAAATTGGATATTTTAATCAGGCCATAAATAGGATTATGGTAAAATTTCAACGATGGAAAGGTAATTCTCTTTCAATGTCTGGAAGGGCTTGCATGGTTAATTCGGTTGTTATTGCCTCCACGGTTCATGTCATGATGGTGTACAAATGGCCTCGACACTTAATCAAAAAGATAGATGCAGCCTGTCGGAATTTTGTTTGGACAGGGGATGTAAACAAGCAAGGTCAATTCACTATTGCTTGGAAGCGAGTCTGCAGTCCAACGAAAGAGGGAGGATTGGCAAAAAGATCTATCCGTATTGCTAATGAGGCCTACTTAATGAAGCTTTCCTGGGACATTCTTGAGGGCAAGGGGCCGCTGGGTTTTATAAAGAGTAGATGGTTTGATGAACAAAAATGGAGAGATACATATGTCGTATCCTCAATCCGATCGGCATGCAAGGATCATATCAAACAGTTGCAGGAGGACGAACTATGGATTATTGGATATGACTCCAAAGTCAGGTTTTGGTTAGATAACTGGATTGGTGATCCCATAGCTGATCTAGTTGACATTCCTCAAGAGTACAGACATCATTTTGATCAAAGGATTGGTGATTACTTAATCGATGGAAATTGGCATTTTACGGAGAGCTTTACTAATACTTTTCCTCATATCGTGGATGTTATTTTGAATACTCGAATGTCACCGAATTTTGATGATTGCAAGGTGTGGGGAAAGTCATGGCAAGGGGGGTCACCTCTAAGATCGCTTTCATGCATCTTAGGGAACCATTCATAGAGCCAAATTGGGGACAATGGAGTTGGGACCCTGGCATACAGTCTCGCAGATCTATAACAGTGTGGAAGCCAGAGCATGGGATACTTCCTACTTGGGATACTTTGATACGTAGAAGGTTCATGGGGCCTTCTCGATGTATTTTATGCAAAGAATGAGATGAAACTGTCGATCACTTATTCATGACATGCCCAACATCCGTGGAGATTTTAAAAAAACTTTTGGCTGGGTTCTCCTTTGGTAGTAGGCTCAATTTGGAACAATCGTTCATGGGTTTTCTCATTCAAGCCATGGGTATAAAGGCGAGCAAATAGGTGATTTGGTTATGGAGATATGTATTGATCACTTATACATGGATCATATGGAGTGAAAGGAACAGTGCTGTATATGGAGGCTGCACAAAGGAAGGAAAGGATAAGCCGATTAGAATTTCACAAATTATAGCAAATCTGATGGTTCTTATCCGGGAAGAAAATCATGTTAAGATGGGGTCGATGAATAACACAATCGAAGATCTTTGCACACTAAAATATTTTGGTATTAAAGGGGTGCCACGCAAGGCTCAAAATGGTATCTCGGTGCGGTGGAACCCTCCACCTCCGGGATGGATGAAGGTGAATGTAGATAGCCATGCAGCTGGGGCGCCAGGGTTTTCATCTGGCGGAGGTATTTTTCGTAATTCAAGGGGCTTCTCGCCGGGGTATTTTACTAGTGGCTATGAAATTGGGTTTGCAGTAGAGGCGGAGCTAGCAATGGCTTTCCTTGTCATTGAATATGCTCATGCCAAAGGTTGGCACCGGCTATGGTTGGAGACGGACTCCAAGTATGTGGTATATGCTTTCATGCATTCATCGCCTGTCATTCCGTGGAGATTGTTGTCACGTTGGAGGAAATCAAAGGAATTAACTAGTACTTTTATCCTACATGTTAGCCACATATTTAGGGAGGGGAATGTAACGGCTGATTTAATATCTAGAGTGGGTGGCGACCCTACATGGCACACTGATGTCCCGGCTTTTGTTAGTGCTCAAATGTTTAAGGATATGAATCAAGATTTTTTTAGATTTAAATAATTGTATCCTTTGTTTTTCACTTCTTTTTTGGCTGTATTCGTACTCTTTTCTTTTTCTTTTTCAATAAACAATCTATTGGGTTTTTTTAAAGTTTTCACTTTCATTTTTCATAATATAACAAAATTTCAATTTTAAATTTTATTACTGTAGACCTAAACATCTTTCGTGTACATGCTATTATATTATATTATATTATATTATATTATATTATATTATATTATATTATATTATATTATATTATATTATATTATATTATATTATATTATATTATATTATATTATATTATATTATATTATATTATATTATATTATATTATATTATATTATATTATATTATATTATATTATATTATATTATATTATATTATATTATATTATATTAATAAGGGATTCATCATATTTTCTTAATACATTAAAAATTAAACCAAAAATAATATATGTGATTGCACTCACAATATCTTACCTTAAATGCAATTAAATAACTTTAATATAATTCTCAATAACCAAAGCTCATTCTTTTATACTTTTTATAAATTACAAACAAATAGTACATTATTTTTGTCATAACGTCTCTCCGTGCATCGCACGGGTTAAAACGTTAGTATATCTTAAATTATGTATAATATATAACTATATTATTTTTTAGAAATTAATTATTATTCTTATTATATTTTGATTAATATTTATATTATAAAAAAGTAGATATAATTTCTCTATAATACTCAATTATTATTTTGTTTTAAAATAAAAATATATTTTACTATAATATATATATCTTAAGTACACTATAGCAGAAATTTTTCTTGCTGACGTGTCGTCTCCAGAGCGCTCCAATGTGACGTGTAATTTTTTCAATTTTTTTGGATTTTTTAATACTTTTTTTAATATTTTCCTTATTTACTTTTAATTAACTTTCTTATTTAATATTTTCTTTTTAAATAATGTGTTTCTTATTCTTAATAATAAAAAATTTTTAAATATTTTATTTATTTATTTGGGTATCATTAATTAAATATTAAATCTTTTAATGTAATAAATTAATTAATTAATATCAAATTAAATCATATATATTAAAAGAAAAAAAGAATATTCTATATAATATTCTCTCTCACAAAACCTATAAATAAAACTTTTTGGTTATTCATTCTATATACACATTCGATTCTCCAAGAGGAATATGAGATTTCTTCAAGTTCCTCTAGAGAAATGATTTATGAAAGTTTAAAATTTTATTTCAGTAGAGTGAATCAATTAGAGATTTGATCTATCTCTAAAAAATCGATTCAAGTATTCTTGAATTGATTTACCTCTTAAGAATAGATTTTTCAAGAGGAAGAGAATCGATTCAAGAATACTTGAATCGATTTACATCTTAAGAATCGATTCTTCAAGAGAAAAATAATTGATTCAAGTATTACATCTTGAGAATCGATTCAAGTATTCTTTAAGATCTACCTCTTAAGTATTGATTAAAGTATTCTTCAAGTGAAAGAGGATCGACGATTCAAGTACTCTTGAATCGATTTACCTCTAGAAAATAAGAGGTTCAAAAACTAATTCATGTATAGAATCGAAAATTTAAGTTCTTTAAGTTAAATAATTATTTCATATCAAATAACATTAAAATTGAGTTTGTAAATATTTAATTTTTTTTATCTTTAGTATATTAATATTTATTTATTATATTGATATTTATTTATTTATATATAAATTAATTATTCAATTATGACATATGAATTACTCTCTCTGTTCCATAATTTTTTGCACACCTCCTTTATAATTTACAAAGGAAGTATGCAAAAAATTTTGGGATGGAGGAAGTATAAATTTTGGGATGGAGGAAGTATAAAATTTGTTTTCTTTAGTTATTTATATAATTATAGACTAATAAAATTAAATAAAAAAATAAAATTAATAAATTCATTACAAATTATGAATATTTAAAAGAATATTATAAATAAATAAATTTTGTTTATATTATATATATATATATATCACATTAATTTTTAAAAATAACAATTAATGAAAATATAATTATTATTATATGGTTAATTAAGAAATACTAAACTATAATCATGAGTAAAAAGTAATACTCAATTTAAATATTATTTATAATATTACGAATATTTTTAAAAAATATATATATAGCAACTATTTAATACATTTTAATAATTTTATTTTAATTAATTATAAAATAATTGACCTTATTTTCCATAAATAATATATATATATATATATATTAAGTATAGTATAACAAATTCCTTTTTCGCTAATGTGTTGTTCACGTATTTTTTTATTATTTATTTATTTTTCCTATATACTTATTATGACTTATTTACTTTAGTATCATTAATTGCAATTAATAAATAAATCATTCGATATAAATAAATAAATTAGTATCAAATCAAATTTATAGAAAAAAGAATAAATTGAGATTTTTTTATATATATAATATAATATAATTTATTTTAGACAAACAGTAAAATTAAGGATTTATTACTAAGAGTTATATATATTGATCATAATTGCACTTAAATACAATAAAAAAAAATACTAACAACTATATATATAAATATAGTGCAAAGAGACAAAATAACCCTATGTGGTTGCACATTTTTTAGAGAGATATGGGGAGTAATAAATAGTTGTCAATTAATTGTATATATATATGTACACATCTATTAACTTTTTACATGATTTAGTTATACGTTACATTATAAAAAGTCAAATGTTATAATTTGTTGCAAATTTTTTACATTGAATGAAATTGTCTAGCTACAAGAAAAAAATCTCCTTAATTAATGTTGTTACATTATATAACATAGATGATTTAATTATACAAAAGAAGAATAATAATTAAATGATCACGTGTTTTACACGGGTTTCATACTATATATATATATATAATTAAATAACTTATGAATAAAATAAAATATAAAATATTATTTAATATAAGGGAGGATTACTACTAGGTACACAAAAAAATCATTAATTACTATGAGATACAAACATACAAAACTATTACTACTAACTACAAAATATATAGTGATATTCCAATATTACCCCTACAATGTGCTGCACATAAATATTGTGTGCAGCAAGAGTTCGTGTGCAGCAAGTGTGTGCAGTAATAAAAGTGTGTGCAGTAAAAAATAAGTGTGTGCAGCAAAAAAGTGTGGTGGTCCGGCGAAGCTCCGGCGGCGGCGATTCGGCGACCGTATGGAATTTTTCGACGATCGGCCACCGGCGGTACAGAATTTTTCGGCGCCCGACCACCGACGGTACGGATTTTCCGGCGGCGGCAGTTTTTTGGCGGTCCGACGGCGGCAGCGGCCCGGCGGTGGCGGTGGTGGTCCAGCTGTGGGTGGGGGGTTAGGGTTCGTGGTTTAAAAGTGTATAGGTTTAGGGTTATAATTGATATTTTACTTTAATATTTTGTATTAAATAATTATTATTTTAAATCAATGTATCTAGTAGTAATTAGGGGTACAAAGTGTGTACTTATTAGTAATTAATCCTTAATATAATAAATTATAAATATTAAAATAATATTTATAGAGATGATACTAATGAAAATAAAATTGAATGAACAATTAAAATAAATTACAAAACTTAAAAAGTTGATTTCATAAATTAATCATAAAGATTAAATTAAAATAATATATATATAGATATTATCCTAATGAAAATAAAATTAAATGAAAACTTAGAATAAATTACAAAACTTCGAAAATACATTTCATACATTAATCTTAAAGATTAAATAAATAATAATAAAAAAGAGACACTCTCTTGTGAGACAGATTATTTGTGAGACGGGTGTGAGACGGGCCAACCCATCATTAAATTATGTTTATTGTATAGATAAAGTATGTTTATTTGCGATTAAAGTATGTCAACAATAAATCAAATTATAACACACTAAATCATACTTTAATTCATAATCTAGCATACTATAGAAAACATACTTCAATAACCATTAAACATACTTTATTAAAATAATAGACATACTATAACACGTCTCACAAACTGTCTCACGTAAATAATGTCTCACAAGAGACTTTGTCAATAAAATATATAGTTGACATGTTCTTTGGATTTTCTAACTCTAAAATTTCTGATGTTAATTGTGGATACGTACACTGATGACTTTTTTTAATGATCAAAACTGCAAATAAGATCAAATAAAAATAAGAACAATAAAAAAAGAACTTTAAAAATAGAGTTTATGAAATATAAAGAAAACACAAAAAAAAGAAAAGAAAAACAAAAATCATGAGATAAACGAAAAAAAAAATGATGCCTCAAATGATAATGTTTGAACTTGAAAATAAGATTAAAAAGAAGAACAAAAGATAGAATATAAAAATATAAAAATAGGGTTCATAAAATCATTATAAAGTAAACACAAAAATTGAAAGAAAAAAAGATAGACAAAAAAATGATACCTCAAATAAGAATGATCGTACCTACAAATAAGATCAAATATGAGAATGTTGAACCTAATAATAATATCAAATAAAAGTATAAAAGAAGATAAAATAAATTAAATTACAAAAATAGGGTTTATAGAATTATTAAAAAAAAACAAAAAAACTAAAGAGAAAAAAATAAGATAACAAAAAATAAAAAAAGTATAATGATACCTTTAAGGAGAATGATTTGCATATAAGATACACACACTGATGATTTTATTAATGATAGAAACTGCAAATAAGATCAAATGAAAATAAGAAAAATAAAATAAAATAAAAACTTTAAAAATAGAGTTTATGGAATATAAAGAAAACAAAAAAAAACATAAATCATAAGATAAACGAAAAAAATAATTCCTCAAATGATAATGTTTGAACCTGAAAATAAGATTAAAAAAAGAACAAAAGATAGAATATTAATAAATAAAAATAAGGTTTATAGAATTATTATAAAGCAAACACAAAAATTGAAGACAAAAAAGATAGACAAAAAAAAATGATAACTCAAATGAGAATGATTAGACCTACAATTAAGATCAAATATGAGAATGATTGAACTTAGAAATAATATCAAATAAAATTATAAAAGAAGATAACAAAAATTAAATTATAAAAATAGGGTTTATAAAATTATTAAAAAATATAAAAATCGAAGAGAAAAAAATATGATAAAAAAAATTAAAAAGTATAATGATACATTTAAGAAAAGTGATTGAACCTCCATATAAGATCAAATAAAATATAAAAGACAAAACAAATAAGAGTAAATTATATATAATAAGAAAGTAGAATCTGTAAAAGAGAAGAAAAAGAAGAAGTATTAGAGAAAAAAAAAAAAAAACAAAAAGAGGATTAAAAAGAAGAAGATAAGATAGAATATTAAAATATAAAAATAGGGTTCATAAAATTATTATAAAGCAGACACCAAGATTGATGAAAAAAAAGATAGACTAAAAAAGAATGATACCTCAAAATCACAATGATTAGACGTACAAATAAGATCAAATATGAGAATGAATAAATATAAAAATAATACTCCCTCCATCACATACTCATCTTCGCCGTTACTGTAGATACGTAGTTTAAAAAAATTATTTTTGACCAACTTTATTGACTTTTAAGAGGTATTGTGGTATTTTTAGGTAATAAATAAATTATAAAGTATGTTATGTGCGTTAGGTGGTAGTGGTATTTTTGAAATTAAGATAACTTTTGAGGCTGTTGGTTTATGTGAAGTTTCCTTTTTTGGGTGGTGAAGATGAGTGTGGGATGGATCAAAACAGAAAGTGTGAAGATAAGTATGAGACAGCGGAGTATCAAATAAAAGTATAAAAGAAGATAAAATAAAATAAATTATAAAAATAGATTTTATAGAATTATTAAAAAAATACAAAAATCGAAGAGAAAAAAATAAACTAACAAAAAATTAAAAAGTATAATGGTACCTTTAAGGAGAATTATTGAACCGGTATATAAGATCAAATAAATGTATAAAAACAAAACAAATTTGAATAGATTATAAATAATATGAAAGTAGAATTTGTAAAAGAGAAGAAAAAGAAAAGCATTAGAGAGAAAAACTAAAATAAACACAAAAATCAAAGAAAAAAAAATAAAATAACAAAAAATTAAAAAATATAATAGTAAATTTAAGGAGAATGATTGAACCTGCATTAAGATCAAATAAAAGTATAAAAAACAAAACAAATTAGAATAGATTATAAATAATATGAAAGTAAAATTTGTAAAGAGAAGAAAAAGAAAAGTATTGGAGAGAAAAACTAAAAAAAAAAAGAGGGAGAGTATAAGAATTTGATTAGGTAATGAAAAATTTTATATAAAATGATTTTAAAGAATGAACGTCCGTGATTGAAATCAAATATTTATATAGACGATTCTAATGAAAATAAAATTGATATATTTGTGGTAGGATTTCCTTAAATGGGTCTTGCTCCTGTTTGTACATTGGGCTTGACAGCCCCATGGCCCATTAAAAGCCCATGAGTCCCCCCAGAATATGCGAGGAGTGACCGCCTGATGGAGGCCACTAGACCACTTGATCCAATTGCTCCAAATACGCGAATATCCTTCGAGATATTTGCCTAGGAGATATCCTAGATCAAATCCTAAAAAATAGTCACATGAGGTTAAACATATTAAATGCTCACACTGTACGTGATAATCTGACGACTTACCCAGATACGGATGACGTCAGATTATCCAATATAAATATGGGAATCCCCCAAAGTAATATATTCAACCCTTCACCCCTTAAAAAAAGGCACAAGAATGCATAAGGGGCAATCCTCTATTTTTATATTAGTTTAGCATAGATTAATCCTTCTTCATCCCATTACAGCACATTAATCGGTGATTAATAAGAGATTAAAATCTGACGAGCGATATTTGGCGCTAGAGGAAGGGCTGGCCTGGGGCTTTCAACTGACCGAAACCCTCAAGTCGACTAGTACCTTCAGTTTGTCTCGGCCCAACTTGCGTCCAATGGTAGACGAGCAAGACGAAGCCTATCCTAGTAGAGCCGATGCAACCACCAGCCGGCGCCGACAGGAGGGCCTTAATCTCCCTCGGATCGTGGAAAAGGAAGTCCCGCCTCACGATATGAGCCCAGAGGAAGACGATCCGCAGACCGATTTCCGAAAGAAGTACTTCGACCTTCTCAAACAGATGAAAGAAAAGCGAGCAGCAGAACCAAAGACTGCCAGTCGGAGACTCAGTTTCAACCTCGAAGAAAATTCAACAGAATAAACGAACGAGCGCCAACATGAATGGACTCTGCTCAGAAGGTCGGTGCATGAATGGATGGGCCCAAAAGATATACCTAAGGAGCCAAGAAAGGCCCAGAAAGTGGTAGATGAGGGACGCATACGAAGAAAGATGGCATCTCGCGCAAACTCGGCCGTCAGTCGATCCCTTGTACACTCGATTGGATGCATAAGCATGAAAGATCGACTGGGACCAGATCCCGCGAAGACTCGACGTGAGCAGGTGGGAGAAAGCACAGGAGACGACCCTGTCGCCCGACTCAAGCGGCAGCATGACGAAGAAATAAAGCACTGAGGAGATGACTCTGTTGGCATTCGATCATTTGGTTAACATGACCCGTTAGGATACCATGCGTTTCTATCACAGCGGAAGCAATAATCATAGAAACAATTTTCGTTCACCAGGATATGTTGATGAAGATTGATTCTCGCAGGCAGCCTATGCAGTCCCACAAGAATGGCCATAACTTCCTCGACTGATGTCGGAATTGAGTGATCTTTGCGTTCAGATGATCCTCTCTTCGACGGCTTTCTGTTAGTTTATTGATTATCAAATTCTGAGCACTTTACAATTTTATATAAATTTCACAAGGCAGCGGACAGCAGCAGCAAACTACCTTCTGATCTTCTGCCGTATGTCCCAAGTCCGATCTCGACGTCGTGTGGGCGACGATCTACGAGACCTCCTCAATCTGCTCTCAACCCTCATCACACATGAATAATGAATTAGATTAGGGTTCCAGATAAGTTGAGGTGACTTATATACATGGGCTACAGCAGGAACCAGGAGGAGAAATTGGGTTGGGCCTCCATTGGGCTTAAGTATCCAAGCTTAGCCCAAAGCTTATACTTAAGTTCAATAATAATAATATATTCCACTTAAATATTATTACTGCACTGCCTTTCCAATCCCAAAATTACGTTTTGGGCTCCTTCTTATTATGAGCCCGTTAGTCTCCCCATGTTTAAGATATACAATGTCCATTAATTAATTTAAGTTACTGACAGCTCAATTAATTAATATCTCATCCAAGAGTAGTACTACTTAACCTCATTATCATGCCGGAATAAATCCACCTGCAGGGTTTACATGATAATCCTTATGAGCTCCTCAAGGGGACATCATCAACCTATGACGGATACGGATTCCTTCTACAATCAACAGCACACCATAGAGACAACACTACTTCCCAACTCATCGAGTTTGTTGATTTAATTACATGTAAATCTCACCCATTGATGAATCAAAGAAATACATACTGCCCTACATGTCGAGGTTATTGTATAGGGATTAAGAGCACAAACTTCCATAATAACTGAGATCAAGTTCTCCTATAAGTCAGTATAAGTCGAACGATCTCAAGCGGTCCTGCTCAATACACATAAGTGCACTAATGTGATTCTATAGCCAGGACAAGCTAATACCAAACCACACTACAACCATCCCGATAAAGAGTCCCCGTCTATCTCGGTTGTGAGCATCTATTTATACTTATAAGGAAATCAATAATATGATCTTCCACGTGTTGTCGCACAACATATTATCTACAGTATAAAGTAAGTGGACTATTGCATCGAATATATAAATAAATTATAAGATGCAATTATTTGATCATATGATTCTCATTTCAAATTAATTGTTATAACATTGTTCATACAAAAAGCTAGACTTTTAGTATACAATCCAACAATCTCCCACTTATACTAAAAGACTATGCTGTCATGTCTTCTGCCATACATCTGATTTCCACTCCCACTACACGACCATCAAAAGCTCTCGCCTTAAGGTCCTTGTAAATGGATTTACTAGGTTATCATCCGATGCAATCTAGGTGACAACAACCTTCCCCTCATCATACGATTTCTCGTAACAGGTGGTACTCGCGCTCCATGTGCTTAATATCCTTATGGACTTGTGATTCCTTCAAGTTTGCAACTGCACCAATATCATCAATATAAATTGTGATAACCTTGGGCAAACTTAGAATCACACCAAAGTCCATCATGAAGTTTCTAGAGTCATACAGATACTTTGGCTGCCTCATGGGTCCAATTTATCATTTTTCCATGATGGAATCCGGAGTCTGAAATATATTTCTATATAACACTCCTCCATATTATGACTCTACTTCCTAAAATTAAATGCATAACCTTTGAGGTGGATTTACTGTCGTCCCTTTTTGATTTGAAAAATCTGAATCTATGTAACCCATAAGAATCAGTGAATATGTTCGGTAAGCCCACATATAGTTTCTAGTCCTTTTCAGGTACGTAAGTATATGTCTTACCACAGTTCATCATTCTTGTTCCGGGTTACGTTGATACCCACTGTTCATGCCATCGGCAAAACAGATATCCAATCTCGTGCATAGCATCCTTAGATTAAGCTTCCTCATTTGCCGAAGCATAAGGAACCGCTTTCATCTTCTTTATCTACTTTTGTGTCACAAGACACATTCACTTAGATAAATTCACATGCTAAATGAGTAAGGATCGTATCATTATATGAAACTTGAGATAAGCATAACATCCTTTCTTATGATCCATATTACCGTGATCAAAAGGATATTTTTACTCTTCTTAAGTCCTTCATCTCATACCGCTTTATCAACCATACCCATACGCCCGACAATACTCTTTCAATGTCTCCAATGAGCAAGATACTATCTACGTATAGTACAAGAAATACCATCACATTTCCATCACTCTTTTCAATACACAAGACCCATCCGATCATTGATTAGATCCATGTCACTGGATTACCTCATCAAAACGGATGTTTCATGATCTTGAAGCTTGTTTTAGTCCATGAATGGACACTTTTAAGCTCACTATCACAATGCTCTTAGCTCTTTGCAATGAATCACTCTGGTAGCTTCACATAGATGTTTCCCTTAAGACTTCCAATCAGGAAAGCTGTCTCGACATCTATTTGCTATCCCTCATATTTCATATGAGTAGCAACAAAGAAAAGAGTCCGGATCAACTTAGGCATAGCTACCGGCGTACAGGTTTTCTCATAATCGAACCCTTTCTTTCTGAGTATACCTTTTCGCAACAAGCTTGCTTCCAAGGTTTTCACCTTATTCTATGATCCTCTTTTATTCTTGCATGCCCGCTTCCAATGGCTTTTACGCCATTTAGCGGTTCAACAAGCATCTAGACCTAATTTAAAATCCATCGATTCTATTTTAATATTCATTGCACTTACTAAGATTCCACATTTTAATTTTGTAGTGCAACGTCGTTTCCCTGGGATAATACCATGTTTACTAGGGATCAAGTCTTACGACTTTCCCAAAACATGTATCTCACGGGTTGTCGAAAAACCCTCCCACTGCGACAAGGCACTATATGTAATTGTGTATCAGACGTGACACGCGTTGCAGTTTACCTTGTGGTATATCCTCTTGTACACTTGGTACTTATACTTTGTGTTTTCTTCTCACTACCTTTAGAACAACTCATACATGAGTTTGTGATTTATTACATAGTCCATTTCCAAAAATCTAGTATTTGTGTTAACAATCACCCTTCGATCTTTTAGACTAAATAAATCACCTTCATTTTTATAGCATATCCCAAAAACAGACAAACATTCAAATGAATTACTGTTTCTAGGGCTTATCCATAAAATGAATTAAGTAATTCCAAATAATTCATCATCTATCTAATCATTACCATAAGAGTCTTATTCCTTCTATCCACCACACCATTCAGCTGGAGCATGCCCGGTGTAGACCACTTGAGATTTAATCTCAACCTCTGATTAATAGCTCCTAATTATCCTAAGAGGTACTCGTAATGACGATTAAATCGTCATTACTTGATATATTTTCCATGATGCTTTACTGTATCAACCTTGCAATTCTTGAATAAATCAAAGAACTTAGACATGCAGTGCATCAAATAAATATATCGGTATCTAGAATAATCTTCGATTATTCATTACCACCTCTCTCCTGGATAATATTAGGTCTGCTTGAATCAGAATGAACCAATTCCAACATATATATCTTTGGCTCTACACCCCTTTACCTTGAAAAGGTAATTAATCATTTTTACTTCCAAGTAAGACTCGCAAGTCCGATAGTTTCCACTTCAGATAAACCTTACGGTCCATCTGCTATCAACTTTAGAATCCTACTCAAGTAAAATGATCTAGTCTTAGACGCCAAATGCATGTTTAGTTCATCTCCGAAGGTTACTTTCTCTTACTAAGATCAGAAGATGCATTATTAATTACTATTTGTTGCATCTGTGGAATATACATGATTTAAGAGTATATAAATTGTCCATCAACGTACCATAACAGATTACAACTCTATCCTTCATTATAATGACCATGTCATTTAAATGAAATGGAGTATCCATCTATTAATGCATAGAAACCGAAATCAAATTCTTTCTATGAAAATGTACGTAAAGATAATTTCACAAAATCAAACGTCTACTCATATCATTAGATAAATAAACAACTCCCACTGTAATAGCCACCACTCTTGTAGTTTTACCCATGTCTATAATAATCTTATCCTCATTTAGTAATAAACATTCAGTGATTCCAGTATCTACACACTTCGTGTCAGTAGATGCCATCACTAATCATTTTTAAACAACTAGCAAGTAAGATTCTATCCTTGTTCACTCCTTTTATGAAATTGGATTTCTTTTACCACATGTTTTGTCAGAAGTTTCCCACCATATACAACCTCTTATAATTCAGGAGAAACTTACTCAAAACATTTAGGCAATTATGAAGAATAAAATTGACTTAGGTTTCCCCTTCAACTTCTATTCCATGTATTTCCAATTCATTCATCAAATTCAATCATGACCTACCGCCTTTTAACTTACTCAAGTATCCGAAGAGTTACATGAGACCATCATATTTCTATAAATCTCTTATCTCTTCACTAGAGACTTTAATATGCTTCATGATAAGTCTTTTGTGAGAACACACATGTATTTCTTAAGCAGTAAAATTCGAATCCAAGATTCTTTTCTAATCATCTAATTTTGGACCAGTAAATATAATTTCTTTTAGTCAACCATAAGTTAAATAAAACTATTTGAAATTCAGAGAATCATAAAAAATATATATATATATACCGATTAAATCTTCGAATTTTATCCTTTTATATTGATTCCCTCAAAACAATATAAAAATAAAATTCACCGACATCTCAAGTACCGTGAGTCTGCAAGCCACGATAGTGTGGATGTTTACAAACCCGAACATTTACAAGAGAAGGTTTTACCCATTAATTTCATTTGTCAACCTAACTTTATGACAAAATAATTAATAGCCGGTTCCTCTTTAGCCATGCAAATAAAAGCAGTGACTCCGATGGGGAGGATACTTATTATTTACACCTAAGTGTACACCATTATTTGACCCCAAGTCCGCGGCCCAAGCTTATGTGCCTTACAGATGGAGAAGTACACACGCGCTCGGATAACTTCCTACAGTCATCAATTATAAGTTTGTACAGTAATCCGCAAATGAACTCATCCGATGGGGAGGAAGGTCTATGCCAACACGCAAGTTCATGTGCATCACATTACAAATAATAATTATTTAATGAAGTCTGTACCAGTGATCCACAAATATACTCATCCGATGGGGAGGAAGGTCTATGCCAACACGCAAGTATACTTGCATCACTTACAAACCAATAATGGAGGCCGTGGGATTTTTTACCAATTCCCTCTCCCACTTAGTTATTTAAAACCAAGGGTTTTTACATGCATATAATATTCAGAATAATATACGCAACCTAGCATGCTCATACTTCCAAATATATAACAATAATTGACCAATAAAACAATTACACCAGTTATATATAAGAAAATAAATTGCCAAAAATAAGTTGACTTGATCAACACTCCAACATACATGCATATAATATACCAAATATAATACGCAATCTAGCATGCTTCTATTTAAGGCAATAAATCATAGATAATCATGCATACATATATAACAATAATCTATTAATAAATCAATTATAACAGTTATATAACAGCGAATTCGATTGTTCGCCACCAATCACGAATGCGGACAACTGCGATGGGGATCGACCTCCCCTCAGCCTGCTGCACCACTCTGGCACCCTGCCCGATCATATTGTGAAGACTCACACGGAACCTGATGCATACCAGTCGAACTTGATGCAAACCCGATCAAACCTGGTGCAGACCAATCGAACCTGATGCAAATCCGCTCGAACCTGGTGCAGCATCGATTGAACCTGATGCAGACCAATCGAACCTGATGCAAATCCGCTCGAACCTAGTGCAGCATCGATCGAACCTGATGCAGACCAATCGAACCTGATGTAAATCCGCTCGAACCTGGTGCAGCATCGATCGAACCTGATGCATACCAATCGAACCTGATACAGATTCGCTCGACCAAGGGCCTACTTGCACGGAACCAAGTTCAGCCCAACGTGCAACATCAAACTACACCAACTGTCATTCAGGGTTCGCAACTTTAGGAACCTGGGAATCCAATCTCCACCGTCCAGAATCTACACCTGTGAGTTTTGAACATGCTGTCCAAATCACAGGTCGATCCAACGGTTAGTTTCTGAGAAACGGCTCTATTCCCTCGACTGCGCAGAACAGAATCGCCCAAAAACTGCTTCTGTTTTCGGCGTATTTCTGACAACTCAAAGCTCCAAATATGATCTTCACTGTTCAGAATGTCCATCCACAAAACCAAACGTTCTGACCAAAATTCAGCCTGATCCGACGGTTGAAACTCCGTTTATTGCCTCTGCAATATCACTGCGCTGGATTTTCTCTCAATTTCTTCCTTCCATGTGAAATTGACGAACAGTTTTCATCGAATCCTCTCACATACAACCATCGACGACGAACATATATGATATAGGGTATATTTCACATAGGGATATTCATGGTTTGCGCAGTAAAACCAAAACCCTAAACATGCGATCCTAATTTTGAAAAATTAACCACATAAACCCTAGTCTAACGTGTCACGCTTCACCACGAAACCGAAGCTCTGATACCAATTGTTCGCATTCGATCATTTAGTTAACATGACCCATTAGGATACCATGCGTTTCTATCACAGCGGAAGCAATAAATCATAGAAACGATTACCATTCACCAGGGTATGTTGATGAAGATTGATTCTCGCAGGTAGCCTGCGCAGTCCCACGAGAATAGCCATAACTTCCTCGTCTGATGTCAGAATTGAGTGATCTTTACGTTCAGACGATCCTCTCTTCGACAACTTTCTGTCAGTATATTGATCATCAAATTCTGAGCACTTTAAGATTTTATATAAATTTCGCAAGGCGGCGGACAGCAGCAGCAAACTACCTTCTAATCTTCTGCCGTATGTCCCAAGTCCGATCTCGTCGTCGTGTGGGCGACGATCTACGAGACCTCCTCAATCTGCTCTCAACCCTCATCACACATGAATAATGAATTAGATTAGGTTTCCAGATAAGTTGAGGTGACTTATATACATGGGCTACAGCAGGGACTAGGAGGAGAAATTGGGTTGGGCCTCCATTGGGCTTAAGTATCCAAGCTTAGCCCAAAGCTTATACTTAAGTCCAATAATAATAATATATTCCACTAAAATATTATTACTGCACTGCCTTTCCAATCCCAAAATTACGTTTTGGGCTCCTTCTTATTATGAGTCCGTTAGTCTCCCCATGTTTAAGATATACAATGTCCATTAATTAATTTAAGTTACTGACAACTCAATTAATTAATATCTCATCCAAGAGTAGTACCACTCAACCTCATTATCATGCCGGAATAAATCCACCTGCAGGGTTTACATGATAATCCTTATGAGCTCCTCAAGGGGACATCATCAACCTATGACGGACACAGATTCCTTCTTCAATCAACAGCACACCATAGAGACAACACTACTTCCCAACTCATCGAGTTTGTTGATTTAATTACATGTAAATCTCACCCATTGATGAATCAAAGAAATACATACTGCCCTACGTGTCGAGGTTATTGTATAGGGATTAAGAGCACAAACTTCCATAATAACTGAGATCAAGTTCTCCTATAAGTCAGTATAAGTCGAACGATCTCAAGCGGTCCTGCTCAATACACACAAGTGCACTTATGTGATTCTATAGCCAGGACAAGCTAATACCAAACCACACTACAACCATCCCGATAGAGAGTCCCCGTCTATCTCGGTTGTGAGCATCTGTTTATACTTTATAAGGAAATTGATAATATGATCTTCCGCGTGTTGTCGCACAACATATTATCTACAGTATAAAGTAAGTGGACTATTGCATCGAACATATAAATAAATTATAAGATGCAATTATTTGATCATATGATTCTCATTTCAAATTAATTGTTATAACATTGTTCATACAAAAAGCTAGACTTTTAGTATACAATCCAACAGACTCGACCAAATAGAGAGGAAAAGTGACATCAGGCTCAATAGTATCCCTGACCCGGAATCCAGAAGATCCCTGTCACCCACAGGGTGATCATGGCGGACACTATGAAAAAGATACGAATTCCTCAAATCCCCCAATATGCCAGTGAATCTAGCCCAATCTCACACCTCAATAAATATGTTGGGTGGCTGCTGGCATAAGGGTGTTCGGAAGAAGATCGGTGCAAGATGTTCCCCTTGACATTCGGGTGATAAGGCGCACTCGTGGTTCGAATCACTCCCCGCTAACTCCATCGATTCCTGGGCACAACTCGCCACGGCCTTCTTATCCCATTTTGAGTATTTGGGGCAGGGAAAGAAGCCTAAACAAAAATTAGCTTGCTTGCGACAAGGCCCGAAGAAATTCTTGAAGGACTTCATGAAGAGATTCAACGAACAACGCGCTAACACGAAAGAAGTGTTGGACAAAACGTCAACCATTCTGGCGACTGCTGCCTTACTCCCAGGGTCTCCCATGTGGACTAGCTACCAACAGAAATTGCCCAACAGCTATACAGCTTTCATGGCCACGAGCGTTCATCCACAGTGAAGAAATTCTCGAAGAATATAAGAAGACTAAAGCCGACCCTAAGAAAGGCGACAAGAAAAGGAGAAAAGGCGAGAAGAATTATAAAACTCCCTCTTCTTTCAAGCCGTTCCCAGACGATGACCAAATTCAAGAGATGACTGAGTTGCTTGAACTCACACCCGAAGAGATATTCGGCAAGATACAAGACACCAACTTGCTGAGTCCCCCACCTAGGATACGCACTGATCCAGCCAAGCTAAACAAGAAGAAATTTTGCAAATACCATATACCCATCGGCCATGACACCAACAAATGCCGAGATCTATTGACCGAGCTCCTCAGATTATTCGAAGATGGAAAGCTGGACCGACTGGTGGCTGGCCTAAAACGAAGAAAAGAACAACCCCATGCAGTAACCGAATGGCTTAATGGAACAACCCACCCGCAAGACAGGACGGACTTGGAGACCGTCTACCCACACCACCTAAGGAGGTATACATGTTGGACGGAAGTTACGTGGGGACTTCCCAAGCTTTAACCACTCTATCACGAAGGAAGCGAAAGGCCGAGCGCGCGTACTCGATAGATATCAACACGTACTTATGGCAAGCCCGCGACTGCCTCTACACGAAGCCGACATCTTCTTCTCCGAAGAAGATCTTGTCGAAATACGAACCCCTCATAATGACCCCTTAGTGATTTCGGCCGTCATCTCAGGGGTAAGGGTGCATCGGTGTCTGCTCGACACAGGCACGTACACGAACATTATATTCAAAAGGGCATTTTAAGCTATATGGGGGCTTTCTCACCATAAGGCATCTCCGTGCAATGATGAAATTCGAGGTTTCAGTAATGTCGTCACCGTCCCTTTGATGCAAACAGATCTATCGATCCAGATGATAGATGAGAAACAGGCAGTAAAAGCTCAACACGTCCTCAAATTTAAAGTCGTGGACCTTCTATCACCATACAATTGCATCTTAGGATGACGTTCATTCATCAATTCAACTCTGTTCCGTCCACACTTCACCAATGCCTGAAGTTTGTAATCGCCGACGGCCGAATCAGTACCATTAGAGGAAGCCAAAGGAAAGCCAGAGAATTTTTGTTCATCGAGAAAGGAGACGGGCTCAACTACCACAACCCAAGTTTTTAGCTGATGATGATGGAACAACAAAACCCTAAAGAGGAAGCAAACCATGAAGAAGCTTCATCGCAAGATGACTCGACAGAGGGAGATGGCCAAAAGTTCAGACCCTTCGATGCCTAGGGAGTCAATCTGCCCCCAATAACCAATGAAGACCCAAGATCAGACAAAAAAGAAAAAGGGGAAATCGGCCGAAGAAGCCGAGGCGATAAGGATGGAACCGAGTAACCCAGACTTGGAGTGGTACATCGGATCACAACTAAAGGAGCCCCATAAAATGGCTCTGATTGAATTTCTAAAGTTCAACCTAGACGTGTTTGCCTGGACATCCAGCGACATCCAAGGAATAGACCCGAAACATGCATGCCACTGACTCAATACGAACCCATCCTATTGCCCCGTAGAACAAAAGAAAATAAAGTACAGTCCCGAAAAATACGAAATCATCGAGGCAGAAGCTAGAAAATTGTTGGCAAACAATCTAGTTAGAGAGGCGTTATTTCCCACCTGGGTAGCCAACCTGGTCCTGGTGCAAAAAGCAAACAAGTCATGGAGTTTATGCATTGACTTCACGGATCTTAACAAAGCATGCCCGAAAGATAGCTTCCCATTACTGCATGTTGATCAAATGGTGGATGCCACTGCTGGCCACGAGTTAATGAGTTTCATGTATGCATACTCCGGTTATCACCAGATCCCTATGCACCCGGATGACGTGGAAAAAATAGTTTTCTACACCAAAAGGAATCTACTATGCTGGGTAATGATACCATTCAGGTTGAAAAATGCAGGTGCCACGTACCAAAGATTAGTGAACAAAATGTTCCGAGAGGAGCTGGGAAAAACCATGGAGGTATACATGGATGACATGCTAGTTAAGAGTGTGGACACAAACGATCATGTGCGCCACCTAAGTAAAGCATTCGACATCTTGCGACAATACAGGATGAAGCTGAACCCCAAAAAATGAATGTTCGGAGTGTCTGCCAAAAAATTTTTGGGGTACATAGTGAGTAAGAGAGGGATAGAAGCAAACCCAGAAAAAGTAAGAGCCATACAAGACATGGAGCCTCCCAAGCACCCCAAAGGAGTACAAAGGCTAGCCAGAAAAATCACGTCCCTCGGTTGTTTCCTACCTAGAGCATCCGAAAAATGCAAATCCCTTATGGATGTAATCAGAAAAGAAAAGTTCGATTGGACGCCCGTGGCTCAAAAGGCCTTCGAAGAGTTAAAAGACACATTGGCTAATACTCAAACCTTGTCCAAACCACAGGCAGGTGAGCCTCTCAGCCTATACCTAGCCACTTCCGAGTCCGCGTTAAGCGCAGTACTGGTTCGAACCGATAAGAAGCAATAGGAGCCAATATACTACGTAATCCAGATGCTTCATGATGTTGAACTCAGATATCCCACAGTCGAGAAACTCGCTTACTGTTAAGCATGAAAATTCGTGTTTTTCATAGGTCGTTTTCACATGATTATTGCATTATTTTAATATTGTTTGTGAAGTTTATTGCTTATTTTTATATTTTTATCACTTCACGGGTATTGTTGAGATTTTGCAGAATTTTGGCTTAATTTTAAAGTGAAAATAATAAAATATAAAAGGAGTTGAAGATTAGAGGGAGAGAGGTGGCCAATGTTTGACCGTTTGACGTGTAATGGTGGAAGAGTTGTGAGAAAATTGATTATTCATGCATGTTGTACAAATTGTGGGCGTAGGAATTGAAGAACTTCTGCTAAGTAATTTGATGGTGGGCCCATTGCCACTAATTCATGTTAATTGAGTGAAGGGGCCCATAGCAAGCTCAAGACCATTTGTTGTCATACTGCCAATGAATTAGAGCCGAATTAGAGCCCACGTAGAATTAATTCAACTGCAATGAAGTGGATACCTGGCCCACCACTACTCAAAAGCCCACAGAAGGCACGCATCTTTGGCCAGCGGAAAAGGGCAGAACCGAAAGAGAAGCAGAAGACACACATCGCTACGATACGCGAGAAAAATCCATCACACTCTATTCCCACTTCATCCAAAATTTCACCCATTCACTCTATTATTCCGGTGTGTGCCTTTCAAGGAGGGGAGATCATACAATTGGAGGAGACGGAGAGAAGAGCATCAACAATTCTTTAATCCAGGATTTTATCTTTAAACTCAATTTTCCTTTCAATAGATATGAAAAGTGGTAAGATCATTCTTATACCCATGAGAGTTGTCTGTCACTCCATGGGGTAAAAACTTTATGTAGTTCTAGGGCATGAAGGGTTGAAACTGATGTAATTTAATATTTGATTTGTGGGTTTGAAACTGTAGAATGTTTATTCACTTTTCCATGGATTTATTTGAAATTATTTAATTTATATTGCGTAACGTTTATGATTATTTGTTTGTCATTGACTAATGTTTAAAATAATTGTAACTTGTGTGCGCAGTAGAATTAATTAATTAAGTTGTATAAGTTGAGGTAATTGCTCTATTCCTTAATTTATTAGACATGGATTATGTGATGAGTATTATTAATTATGATGATTAGTCGTGTTGATAATATCCAGGAAATTAGGTAATAAACCTGTAGTACCTAAAAAGGGAACACATATTAGTTTCTAGTACCTGACGAGGGAGAGGAATAATATTGCAATTACCTAGAGAGGGAGATGGGGATATTAGCCTAGAATCTTAAGGGATAAACCAGATTAATTATAAGTTTGCTTAGACCAATTGAGTGAATTTGTATGCTTTGGTGATTCTTCCATAGCTTCTATAGAATTGAATCCATATATCATAATATTAGATTAATAAGTTTTAACTGAAGTCCCTAGAGCTACTATTTTCTCCATTCTTGAATTTTTATATTTTCATAATTTACTCTTATTTTAATTTTAAGTTTTCATTAGTTGTTAGAAATTATCATCAAATTGAATTTGTCACATGTCTTCTTTAGTTTAGTAATTTTAGAAAATAGATAATTTACCATCTCTAGGATTCGATATTAAAACTTGGTTTCCTGCTGCTATGGTCGACATCCCTACACTTGGGGATTTAATTGTGTGCACTTGAAAACCCCGCAACAAGTTTTTGGTGCCATTGCCGGGGACGGCATAATTGTTTATTTTTCTTTTAATTGCTAGATTATTTAAGACTATTTATGTGTTAGTTTATTATTTCTTAAACTTTTATTCTACTTCACAGGTGTATGCACGTGAGATCAAAGAAGGGACTTCCACTCCTAAAATTTGATCCGAAAATCGAAGAATCAGCGAGGAGAAGAAGGGGAAAAGGAAGAGTTGCTAACACAACACCTAATACTGCAAAAGCTCCAAAAAAGAAAGATAAGGCGAAAGTGGCAGAGAAGTCTACAGTGTTAGAAGTAGAAGGAGAAACTGAGAACCACGACTTGCAAGAAGTTGAAGAGGAATTTGAAACAGTGATCATGGCAGGCGTTAGACAGCCAGATGAGGATGACATAATAATCCGTGAGACTTTCAAATCCACTAATCTGGGAGGGACAGGCGTAGTTGGAGGTGTCAATGAAACAAATGGCATCAGACCAGCCCTGACCTCTATGGTGGAAAGAAATCCTTTCGCGGGAGGTGTGTTTGATGAGCCGTATGGGCACCTGAAGCGTTATAACAGCTATGTCAACACGGTGAAGATGGCAGATGCCAATGATGATACTTGGAAAATGAGGTTGTTTCAGTTCTCCTTGGCTGATAAGGCAAGAGAGTGGTATGATAACCTGGAGCAAGGGAGCTGCAGAAATTGGACTGAACTTCAACAGCTTTTTGTGGAACGCTTCATGGCACCATCAAAAGTGATGGCTCTGAAGCAAGAGATAAACCAGTTTAAGCAGCGAAGAGATGAGACATTCAATGAGGCATGGGAGAGATTTAAAGAAGCTTTAAGGAGATGCCCACAACATGGCCTCAAGAAGTCTCAGATTATCAGTGTGTTCTACAATGGTCTGGATAATGATTTGAGAGTGTTAGTAGATGCATCTACTGGTGGAACCATCTTTGGAAAGAGCTCGAGAGATGTTGAGAAGCTTTTTGATGACATATCCATGAACTCAAGAGACTGGCCCTCAGATAGAATTCGAGGAAGCTATGTGCTTGGAAAGGTTGCACGAGTGGAGGAGAAAGTGGCTGAAGCAGATAAGTTTGATAAGGTTGCTACTCAATTGGAAGAAATGAATAAGCACTTAAGCAATCTTTACAGTGGGGGAAACAGTCAAGGAAGTAACAGTGATGGCATAGTGATGAACTTGCAAGAAGTTGAGGATGCTAAATGGGCCACGGGTCAGAGCACACAAGGATACAGAGGGCCGCCTAATAACCAAGGTGGAAATTGGCAAGGGAATAGGAACAACCAAGGAAATTTTAACAATAGGAATTTCCAAGGGGGTAACTATCAGAATCAAGGTGGCAATCAAAACAATCAAAGTGGAGGTGGAAGTTGGCAAGGACAAAGAAGGCATGAGAACCTCTCATATTCAAATCAGAATAATGAAGTCCAGTTTCCAGCCAACTTTGATCATGGTGCAAAGACTGAGGAAGGAAAACCAGATTTCGAGGATCTGGTAAAGCAGTACATGGTGAATAATGAAGCAACCCATTAGGCTCATGAATCAAGAATCACCAAGTTGGAAGGAGTGATTGTGGGGATGAACTCTTCAATGTCCAAGAAGTTGCAAGGGTTGGAGCACTCAATTGGTCAGCTGGCTTCTACAATGGGTTCACAGCAGCAAAAGGGTAAATTTCCATCGACAACGGAAATTAACCCAAAAGAGTGCAAAGCTATCACATTGAGGTCTGGGAAGCAGTATGAGGGACCAGAGATGCCAGTGGACAAAACAGATGATACAGTGGGCAATAATGAGCCAATTCAGCTTGATAGTGACCCAACTCAAATTGAGTTGGAGTCAAGTAGCGATGCAGTGATTCCAGAAATTCCAGATTCGTCTCAGATTCAAGCTAAGAAGGAAATTCCTGAGAAAAAGTGGCAAGTGGCTAAGAGGTTGAGGGAAGAAAAGCAGAAGGTTGAGGAACCAGAGAGAGATAGTTGGGGGATTCCAAAAACCAGGATACCCTTTCCATTTCCTCAACTTCACCTAAAGAAAGGGCTTGATGAGAAGTTCAAGAGATTCTTGGAAATTTTTAGGAAAATCCAAATTAATATCCCTTTTGCAGAGGCTTTGGAGCAGATGCCTCACTATGCCCAGTTCATCAAGGATAATATATCCAAGAAGAGAAGTTTGACCGGTGTAGAGACAGTGAATCTCACTGAAAATTGCAATTCAATCATTCAGAGGAAGTTACCTGAAAAGCTTAAGGATCCTGGCAGTTTTACAATTCCGTGTGAAATAGGGAGAGGGCCTGCGAAGAGGGCCTTATGCGATCTTAGAGCCAGCATCAACCTGATGACGTACACCATGTTCAAAAAGTTAGGTTTGGGGGAGTTGAAGCCAACATCGATAGCACTTCAGTTGGCTGATCGATCTCTAACCTATCCAAAGGGGGTGATAGAGGATGTATTAGTAAAGGTCGATAAATTCATCTTTCCAGTGGACTTCCTGGTGCTCGACATGGAGGACGACAATAATGTACCTCTTATCCTAGGAAGACCTTTCCTAGCTATTGGGGGAGCGTTAATTGATGTTCAAAATGGAGAATTAAAACTGAGGGTTAATGATGAAGAGATTGTCTTTTCCCTAGAGAAAGCGATGAGATGGCCAAAAGATAAGGAAGAGTGCAAGAGCTTGGAAGTGGTGGAGGAGACTGTGAATGAAAACATGTCTCTTATCCTGTCTAAGTATCCTCTGGAGATGTGTATCAGCGAGTCTCTCACTTTTCCCACCACGGAGTTGGATGACTTATCTAATGAACATTGTCTTGAATATCTTGAATGCTTACATAGTTTAAATGATTGCAGGTATACTAAGGAAGAAGCAGCAAGGTTGGAATAGACGAGGTGGAATCAGAAGTTCTTACCATTGGAGAAGGATGAGCCAGATGTGAAGGAAGAGAAGAAAGCAGAGCTTAAACAATTGCCAGATCATCTCATGTATGCATATATTGGCGACAATGAGACATTTCCGGTAATAGTATCCTCTTCATTATCTAAATTTGAACTTGAAAGATTGCTAGAGGTTCTTAGGGAACATAGGTCAGCTATAGGATGGTCCATAGATGACTTAAAGGGTATTAATCCTGCTGTTTGCATGCATAGAATCAGGTTAGAGGATGAGAAAAAGACTTCTGTGCAATACCAGCGTAGGTTGAACCCTGCTATGCAGGAGGTGGTTAGGAAAGAGGTTTTGAAGTGGTTAGATGCAGGAATTGTTTTTCCTATAAGTGATAGCCCCTATGTTAGTCCATTACATGTGGTAGCAAAGAAAGGGGGGATGACTATAGTGAAGGCTGATGATAGTGAGGTACTAGCTACAAGGATACCTACGGGGTGGCGTGTTTGTGTGGACTATAGGAAGTTAAATGAAAACACGCGAAAAGATCACTTTTCCTTACCCTTCATGGACCAAATGTTGGATAGGCTTGCAGGATATGAATTTTACTGTTTCTTGGATGGGTATTCAGGATATAATCAGATAATGATTGCTCCTGAAGACCAGGAAAAGACCACTTTCACCTGCCCCTATGGGACCTTTGCCTTTAGGAAGATGTCTTTCGGTCTATGCAATGCACCTGCGACATTTCAAAGGTGTATGATGGCTATCTTTGAGGGTCTAATTGAGAATATAATGGAAGTTTTCATGGATGATTTCTCAGTTTTTGGCTCTTCATTTGATATTTGCTTGTTTAATCTATCTCTTGTATTGAAAAGGTGTCAATAAACCAATCTCGTTTTGAATTGGGAGAAATGCCATTTCATGGTGAGAGATGGTATTGTTCTTGGTCATTATGTGTCTGCTGCAGGTTTACAGGTGGATCGTGCAAAGGTAGTTGCGATTGAGAAGTTGCCACCATCTACCAATGAGAAGGGAGTTCGCTCGTTCTTGGGGCATGCTGGATTTTACAGAAGATTAATCAAGGATTTTTCTAAATTCTCCAAGCCGCTATCTCACTTGTTAGAAAAAGATGTGCCTTTTGTATTTGATGATATTTGTTTGAGTGCATTTCAGGTTCTTAAGGAAGCATTAGTGACTGCTCCAGTTTTGATCACTCCATTTGTTGTCATACTGCCAATGAATTAGAGCCGAATTAGAGCCCATGTAGAATTAATTCAACTGCAATGAAGTGGATACCTGTCCCACCACTACTCAAAAGCCCACAGAAGGCACGCATCTTTGGCCAGCAGAAAAGGGCAGAACCGAAAGAGAAGCAGAAGACACACATCGCTACTATACGCGAGAAAAAATCCATCGCACTCCATTCCCACTTCATCCAAAATTTCACCCATTCACTCCATTATTCCAGTGTGTGCCTTTCAAGGAGAGGAGATCATACAATTGGAAGAGACGGAGAGAAGAGCATCAACAATTCTTTAATCCAGGGTTTTATCTTTAAACTCAATTTTCCTTTCAATAGATATGAAAAGTGGTAAGATCATTCTTATACCCATGAGAGTTGTCTGTCACTCCATGGGGTAAAAACTTTATGTAGTTCTAGGGCATGAAGGGTTGAAACTGATGTAATTTAATATTTGATTTGTGGGTTTGAAACTGTAGAATGTTTATTCACTTTTCCATGGATTTATTTGAAATTATTTAATTTATATTGCGTAACGTTTATGATTATTTGTTTGTCATTGACTAATGCTTGAAATAATTGTAACTTGTGTGCGCAGTAGAATTAATTAATTAAGTTGTATAAGTTGAGGTAATTGATCTATTCCTTAATTTATTAGACATGGATTATGTGATGAGTATTATTAATTATGATGATTAGTCGTGTTGATAATATCCAGGAAATTAGGTAATAAACCTGTAGTACCTAAAAAGGGAACACATATTAGTTTCTAGTACCTGACGAGGGAGAGGAATAATATTGCAATTACCTAGAGAGGGAGATGGGGATATTAGCCTAGAATCTTAAGGGATAAACCAGATTAATTATAAGTTTGCTTAGACCAATTGAGTGAATTTGTATGCTTTGGTGATTCTTCCATAGCTTCTATAGAATTGAATCCATATATCATAATATTAGATTAATAAGTTTTAACTGAAGTCCCTAGAGCTACTATTTTCTCCATTCTTGAATTTTTATATTTTCATAATTTACTCTTATTTTAGTTTTAAGTTTTCATTAGTTGTTAGAAATTATCATCAAATTGAATTTGTCACATGTCTTCTTTAGTTTAGTAATTTTAGAAAATAGATAATTTACTGTCTCTAGGATTCAATATTAAAACTTGGTTGCCTGCTGCTATAGTCGACATCCCTACACTTGGGGATTTAATTGTGTGCACTTGAAAACCCCGCAACACTTACGCCCTGGTCATGAGTGCATGAAAGCTGAGACCATACTTTCTGGACATTCAATTGAGGTGGTGACGTCCTTCCCACTAAGGCAAGTGCTCTGAAAACCGGACGTAGCAGGAAAACTGATGAAGTGGACTGTGGAGTTAAGTCAATTCGATATTAAATACGTGCCCTGATTGGCAATCAAGGCATAAGCCCTGGCCGAGTTCATAGCGGAACTCACTATCCCCACTTTACCAAGAGAGGTGACCAACCGACCCTGGCAAATGTTGGTAGATGGGTCATCTACTACTTACGCCTCCAGAGCTGGCATAGTACACACCAGCCCCACCGGAGAGACGTTTTGTTCGGCCATCAGATTTGGATTCCCAGCAACTAACAACGAAGCTGAATATAAAGTCCTGCTTCTGGCATGAGAATGGCATTGACGATGGTCAACCAAATAAGAGAAAATTACGAAGTTAAAGATCAACAGTTGGTTGGCTACCGCATGCTGGTAGCGGATATGATCCAAAAGTTTGATCATGTCTATATTATGTGGGTTCCCAGACTACGAAACACCCTAGCAGATGTGTTGGTCCGACTGGCGACTTCGAAAAATACCGAGCAATTGGGAAGCATCAGCATCATAAAACAAGAATCCCCAAGCGATCAGGTGAATTGGCAAATCAACGGGGAGGAGACATGGATGACCCCCATTAAAGCCTTTCTAAAAGAAGGAAAAGAGCTAGAGGACAAGGCGGAAGCAAAATTACTAAGGCTCCGAGCCTCTAGGTACACCATGGTAAATGATGTGTTGTATAACAAAGGATATCTGATGCCGCTACTGAGGTGCTTGAACAAAGTGGAAGCTGCCAAAGTGTTGATGGAAGTTCACGAAGGGGTCTGTGGAAATCACTCGGAAGGACAGGCACTGGCATTGAAGGTGATCCGATAAGGATATTTCTGGCCTACTCTTAGGAGGGACGCTATCAAATATGCCAGAGCATGTAAGAGTTGCCAGATCTACTCTCCCATAATCAGAGCTCCTTCTAGAGAATTAGTCACGATGGCGGCGCCCTGGCCTTTCGCAAAATGGGGAATCGATCTGATAGGCCCGTTTTCGCACACTAGAGGAGGCGTCAAGTACGCCATGGTCGCAGTCGACTACTTCTCAAAATGGGCGGAGGCAGAAGCGTTAGCCATAATTAATGAGGCCAACATGATAACCTTCATATGGAAAAACATCGTTTTTCGCTCGGAATACCCAACGCAATTGTGACGGATAATGGAAAGCAGTTTGAAGGCATGAAGCTCCAAAAGTTTTGTGACGGACTAGGGATAAGGAAGCTGTTCTCAACCCCTTATCATCCTCAGTCGAATGGACAGGTTGAAGCGGTAAATAAAATAATTAAGCATACCCTCAAAATCAGGCTGGAAAGTCTCAAGAAGAATTGGGCCTCACAACTACCCTGTGTCCTCTGGTCATACCGAACCACCACCAGAACATCAACTGGAGAGACTTCCTTCTCGTTAACATACAGAACGGAGGCGATCATACTAGCCGAAGTAGCCTGCCCAATGTTTCGTGTGTCCCATGAAGGAGAAGAGACCAATTCAGAAGCCATCAAACTCAACCTGGTACTACTAGAGGAGCTCCGACTATAAGCAGCAGAAAGACATGCGATATACAAATCAAGGCTGGAATCCTAATTCAACAAAAAGGTACGTAATAGAGATTTTGCAGTTGGAAATTTGGTGATGAGAAAAATCTGCCAACAAGGTGGAGTGTTCGGGGCAAACTTGGAAGGCCCATACATAGTAAAAAGAAGTTTGGGTGATGGAGCATATGAGCTCAGTGGGCTCAGTGGCGAAAGCATCAAGCATCCATGGAATATTCAGAATTTAAAACGCTTCTATGCTTAAGTGTACTTAGGAAAATTTCCATATGAACAAGTTGTACAATAAGGCTACGAAATTATAAAGCCATAATAACCAAAAGGAATGCAAGAAAATATGCATTGTACCACAAAATACCACCACAACGTCAGAAATAAGTCTTATTGCAAAAAGAAAATATAAAATAAAGGAGGAGCCTCCATCAGAAATTGCTGGGGCCCACACCACTGGGGCCCATGCCACCCACACCCCTGGGACCCCACTGCCAGTGCCGCTAGGACCCGCACCATCACCGGCTCCAGAAAAGTTATGAAGACTCCTCATCCATGCTACCTCCGCCTCCAGTTGGGCAACACATTCCCTCTCCCACTCCAATTCATGTTCAGCTAGGAAATGAGCAACCTCCAACTGATGAACCTGGTTCTCGACCATGCGTGCTCTTTCTCTATAAGTTGTAGCCGGAGTATTGGTAGCAGTAATAAGTTGCTCCGCCACCATAGCTTGACGAGTCTCCGCCACAGAAGAAAGCCCCTTTGCACTGGTAGAGGCCCCCTTGCTAAGACCGACTCCAGGAGGAATAGACTGCCCGGACTCTGTCACAAGAAGGAGCAGTGCAGAAAAGTCAATGCAAGCCCGACACTTACCAAGGCGGCGTTCCCAATCTCATGAGGACCCGTACTCTGCAGCCAACGAGACAGCATGGGATTCCATGAATGGGCAAGAATAAAGCCAGCCTCTGAGATGCTTAGCTTCGATTCAATAGCCGATCGAGCGTCCCCCATACTTCTCAATCGTAATAACTCATTCAGCGCAACTAGGGGGATGCCCCACCAACGCTGTTTTCCGTAGCAAAAGCTTCCCTGGATGGAGGATTTTACGATCGAGTATTGTTGTCATGCCTTTCTCCCCCAGAAACTGGATTACTGTCGAGGCGAGGGACCCGAGGATGACTGGCACTGAGCGGGTCGTCAATCGGACTAATCCAAATATCGGAACTCTGACTAGCCCTACGAGTAGCTTCCAGGATGGTCATCTCTAAAAGCTCACTTTCCCGCACCTCGGTTTCCTCCATAGGAGCTTTTCCCTTGTCCAATGAGCGAGGGTGCACCGCCTCACTGGCTGAAGCCCCACCCTAAGTTGCACCCATCACCGCCTCTTCAGTTCCATTAGCATGGGAGAGTCACCCTGGCTGAAGCCCCACCCTAAGTTGCCCCCTACAGCCTGTCATCAGATAAAAGTGATAAGACATCGTGTGGGAGAGTCATACGGTTGATCGCATCAAAAGCACGGAGGAACCCTAGGGATAGCTCTTCCTCAGCCGGCTGAAGTGGGGCTACCGAAAAGTATGATACAAAAAAAATGCATGTGACTTACAGTAAGAGCACAAGAAAAGAGGCGATGATAAGACTTACCAAATTCGGGAGTTCAAAAGGCACATAGTACGGGCAGATAATTTCCGTGTGGGTCACGACATTCAAAACCCTGCACCCAAAACCACTGGCGCCTCCAATGCTGTCCACCAATGGAATTCCTACTGAATATAGGATGAACGTCTCTCTGCACCTGTAAGTAGTAGTGGCCATAACAACTAGGGTCGCGGACATAGCGATAGACGTAATCAATATCTCGTGCAGAAGGAGAGGGACACCCGTTCTCATGGAGCAGCACCAACAGACCAATCAAGTTCATCCAGGCCGAAGGGATTATCTGCATTGGGGTAAGACCCCAATTAATCAGTGCTCGGCCGATAACGTGGGCTAGAGGTAGCCTAACGCCAGCAACAAACATGCCCGTACTAAAGCCGGCATGATCAGGCTCGCCGCTCTAGGGACGTTCACGCTGCCCCGGAGTGCCAAACTCGATCCTAGGATAACTGTATAAGGCAAAGACCCTATCCACCTCCTCTCCCCGCATGCTGGTAGGATAACCCCGCAGAGTAGAGTCAGTCACTGCACGCTCCCGACTGGAGGGACGACTTGTGCTATTAGGTCCAGCAGAATCTTCCAGGATAACAAAAGAAGGAGAGGCTCAACTTTCAGTCATAGGAACTACGTGCCGCCGCGACAAATCCTCCCCCTGAAGAACATGCTCCCAGGGAACCTCATAACGCGGGGGCGGAGTAACTGAACGACGTCCACTCCACATCACAGGTGTGACAGAGGGAGCCCTAGTATTACTGGCCTCTTTATCTTCCTCGGAACTAAGAAATTTCTGGGAGGATCGCGAGTCCACCGCCATGAGGGGAGGAAGAAGAACAACAAAAGATAGAAAGAGAAGCGCAAATAACGTAAGAGATGAAGCAATCTCCTTTCTTAGGATAACAAGCTCAACAGAAAGAAGAATCTGCTCTGGATGAAAAGTTTAAGTGAAGGCTTAGATTTCAACATGGCCAACCCCTTTTATAGGGAGAAACAGAGGAGAAAAGAAGTGGGGGCCCAATAACTGCCTCACTCTCTGCCCCACCCCTTGGAATTCGAAGAGTCCACTTGCAGGAAAAATCATGGAGCGTCTGATCAAGACACGAGGGCAAAATCGAGTTTAGAAGATCGTGGGACAGTTATGCTGATGTGACAGTTTAAAAAGAAAAATTGTCGGTGAAGATATGGAGGATCCACCGCTTTAAATTCATAATAAATGCATGTCAGAACCACCATTAAAAGCAATCATTGCTATTAAAGAACAAAACTACAAACCAGGTGAAAATCTGCATTAAAGAAACAGAGGTTACAATTCCAACATAGAAGCTAAGTTCCTTCAGGCAGAGCAGGGACAGATCGAGTGGGGGCCACGATGGAAGTCGACGCTGTAGATGGCTGGGATGCCACTTGACTGGAAAAACCTAGAACGCGGAAAAAATCCGACACGAGTCCTAATGGAGCCAAGTTCATCCCCTCCGACTCCCAGTCTATGCCGGTCGACAGCCCTGAAGCCGCTATACGGGCATGTAGCATTTGATAAAAATTTTCTAAACGGACAGTTGCGTTGATCCCGTTGGCCAACTGCCCCGAGTGAGCCAAGGCTTTGGCAAAACCCACTATTCCGGCAATTTTTCTCTCGGAATTAATCAGGGAAGAAAAGTCCACCTCATATTTGTGGGACAATGCGGTCACCTCCACTTCTTGTCCTTCAGCTCTTCCTGGGAGTCAGCCAGCTGCCTCTTCGCCTCATCTAACTCTCGAACAAGTCGACTCCTCCCTTCCTCCGACTCTTTCAAAGCTTCCTTAGCGGCCCTCGCTGACGCCTCACTTGAGAAGAGTTTCCCCTTGACCAGTCTCAACTCCTCTTGGAGGGCCTTCAAGGCATCTTCTGAAGCCTTGCGTTGATGGTCCACCTCCTCTTTAACTACCGCCACCTCTTTTGAGTGCCTCTGCTCCCTTTTTTCCATCTCCCCCCTCAATTGAGTTAGCTCCGCCTCTTTTTGACGATTAAGGACGACGACTTGAGCCGCCTCCTGACTCTGGCGAGCAAAAACAAGGGATGCCTAGCGTGAATAACTTAAGGCTCGCGCATGGTACCCAGTCTCCGCATAGATAAGATCATCCGGATTTGAAGCCCCTATAATGTCACTCTCCTCATGAGTGAAACTGGTGGGGATAGACTCCATCGCCCTCAACATATACGCAGGAAGAGTTGGCTGACCGGGGTCATACGGATTTGACCCATACAAGCTACGGAGTACGGGAGGCAAAGAATGAACTTTCATAGTAGAGGCGCCAACCTTAAAACCGAGATAAGGGGTCTCGGTTGAGGGCACCCCTAAGGCGGCTCCACTGGAGAAGAGGCCATAACTGTCAACCCTAATCCTCTTGCTTTGGGGCTCGGAAAGCCTGCTGATAGGTGCCGACTGATCGTCCACCGCCATTCCACTAGAACCAGAAGGACACCACTGTACCATGCGGACGACTGGAGAATAGCAACCAGAGTTGTGAAGCATAAAGTCCTCCTCGCGTCCCCCATCTGAAATGACTACCACGTCGTCTAAACCCTCTTGAGCCATAGCACCAATCGACTCATCACCTGTGCCGACATCATCCCCCGTGAAGTCCCTAGCTCCCGATACCGGTGTGACCGTGTCTCCCTGTAAGGCCCGAGGACTCATCTCTAGTGGGGAAGACTCGTCCACCTCTATTATATCAGTCAAGGCATCAGACCTTGGAACCGCTTGATCATGGGAGCGGACGGCCCTGTAGGGATCATCGCCACCCCAACAAGGATATCCGAATCAGCGAGAGAGGCCATTGGGGGCTCCAAATGAGTGACAGTGTGACCAGCCACGGTCACTGTCTGCAGAGGAACCTGTACCCTCGAATCCACCATGAGCCCATACTCTTTCAAAAGCTCATCAGTGATGATGTCGGTGCTCCTCTCTTGGACGCTCATTTTGCTGATGACGCCCACCAACTCCAAGAATTCTTTGAAAGGAGGGGGACCAGGATGAGTATCCCTATCTGAAGAAAAAAAAGAGTTGGGAGACACAATGATTATATCACTCGCACAAAAAGGAGGAAGAAAGAGGGAGGAAGACATACCTCCACGAGAACGAATCAATTGGAAGGCTGAAGGAACCCCACCATGATTTGCGGTGGCTTCCATACAACACCACCACTCCTTCCAATTCTTGATGGATGTTGACTTCCCCGAAAGAGTCAGCCCTCGAGAGGGGTTGACTCGGTAAAACCCCTTATGCGCATTCTCCTCAGAAGGATGACATAAGTAGTCTACTTCCTTGGGGGACAAGTGTCGATAAACCTTATTACAGAATAAGAGTATGAACCCAATAATCGTTGCCCAGACATTCGGGGAAAGTTGATGAGGCGTCAAATTCCAATAATTGAGGAGCTCCACTAAACAAGGGTGAAGAGACAAGCAAAACCCTAATTTCAACATGTGAACGTTCACTGCCACTCGCCCCTTAGCCAATTTACTCGCCTTCTCATTCTCGACTGGCATGATGAAGTTCACTCTTGGCGCCGCATACTTCGAAGATAGCTCCTCAAATTGGGAACGGGGAATAGTATTATTCTAAAAATGGGCCCACATCTCATTGTGGGCCCCTCATGAGAAGCGATACGTGCTCGGATGTTTTTTGGATCTGGCACGCCCTCTGCCGTAGCGAATGAAGAGGGCAAAGAGTGAGTCACCACCGGGAGCCTTCGACGTGACAAAGAAACCTCTGTCTCTTCCAGTAAATCCTGGAAGGCTCTCTCTAAAGATTCTGATACTGCCTCACCTCCACTCGCTGCTCACCAAGGGCCCGACTGACTAGTTGGCTGACCACTAAAACTCATGTTTAGGAACGATTGGGGAACAGAATAGAAAATTGAGAAAATAAACAGAGAACGAAGATGAAAATGTGGCAAGAGAAAAGGCCCCTTTTTAAAGCACATTTTTCTGGTCGACGTGACCCCTACTCAGAGGGTAATTAATGCAAAGCATGCCAAAAATAGCTCGAGTAATGGAAAGGCACGTCGAAAATACCCCATATTTTGAAACATCACTTCAAGACGTCGTTTTAGATTCAAAATTCGAAAATCGAGACACGCGTGCGCTTCAAAAGGTTCCACCTCCACTGGCCACGCGCCAGTGATGTCGAAGCCTGGGGGCTAATGTGGTAGGATTTCCCAAAATAGGCCTTGCTCCTGTTTGTACATTGGGCTTGACAGCCCCATGGCCCATTAAAAGCCCACGAGTCCCCCCAGAATACGCGAGGAGTGACCGCCTGATGGAGGTCACTAGGCCACCTGATCCAATTGCTCCAGATACGCGAATATCCTTCGAGATATTTGCCTAGGGGATATCCTAGATTAAATCATAAAAAATAGTCACATGAGGCTAAACACGTTAAATGCTCGCACTGTACGTGATAATCTGACGACTTACCCAGATACGGATGACGTCAGATTATCCAATATAAATATGGGGATCCCCCATAGTAATATATTCAACCCTTCACCCCTTAAAAAAAGGCACAAGAATGCCTAAGGGGCAATCCTCTCTTTTTATGTTAGCTTAGCATAGATTATTCCTTCTTCATCCTATTACAGCCACATTAATCGGCGATTAAGAAGAGATTAAAATCTGACGAGCGACAATATTAATTAAAATTAAACATATATTAATTAAAATATTAATCAAATTTATATTGTTAAATTAAATAAATACAAAAGTAAAATTTAAATAATAAAATTCTTTATTAGTATAATTAAATTTTATGATTGAAATCAAAGGGAAATTATATATCCTATGTATATTAAATTAAATTATAATAATATATGAATATTGATTGATATATTAATTTAAATTAAGCATATATAATTATAATAATATATGAATATTGATTGATATATTAATTTAAATTAAGCATATATTGATTAAAAATTAGTTAAATATGCAAAAAATATCTCATATATTTACCAAATTTATATTTTTAAATAAAAAAGTAAAATTTAAATAACAAAATCCATTATTAGTATAATTAAATTTTATGATTGAAATAAAAAATATTAATTGGACGGTCAAGATTAAAATTGAATTATTTCTAAATAGAGTAAAATTGAAATGACTGACCCCCTTAATCTAGTTCATATAACGTCTTTTTCAGGAGCTAGAGGAAATGCATCTCAAGTACATCAATATTAATGGGTGGCTCCTGGATTTCTTATGGGCACACTACCCATAATGAACTATTTTTTTTGCTTCAAAGTTGGATATAATTAACATGTTTTTCCTGGTCGGCTAACTGTTCTCAAATATCAATTGCACCGGTAGAGATTTCTCGATTGTGAAATTTATCGGGTTCGGGCAATTTGATTCCACTTGATCAACAAATGAACCTAAGGTTAAGTAAGAGATAAAAATTGAAAACAATAGTAGAAGTTTAGGTTTGCTTTTATATATGCATAGATACGAAATTTAATTTTTTTATTAATTTATTGACTTTTAAAAGTACTAGTATTTACCGTCCGTGCGTTGCACGAAAATCATTTTATTATATGATTATTGGTTATTATTATTATTATTTTAATAGTATTATATATTTGTATGAATATTTTGAGCTTATCTCATTCGGTTTTGGTATGGTTTTAATTTTGTTGAAGTATTATTTTTATTTATATTTATAATTATTCCATGTGTTTTGCAAGGAATTAATTATATTTTGTGAATAATTTTTAAGCATTTTATTATAGGATTATTGTTAATTATATTTTTTTAATAGTTTTATCTCTACGAATATGTTTGAGCTTGTCTCGTCCGATTGAGTAAACGTGTACTGTTGCATAATCCTCTTGCATGGTCTAGATTTCTCAACAGCATAAATGGTGTATCAACCTTCAATATGAGCTCATGATTTGGTATTCTCGAACACTTTATTGAATTTAGAAACTTTTGAGTATGAACATCTGTCAAGATGTTTACATTTGTATTTGATTTACATGCGGTGTTCGAACTAAAACATATCCTAGAAATGTTCTTATTCTATGTTCTCATGTATTCATTTATTGAATTCACATAATCCAGAGTGGGTGCAAATACCGCACGCTCCTAAAGATAACCTGGATCATCCACACATTCAAGAAGCTAGGATATATAGCGTCACAATACTCTTCATAGGGTCATCACCACATCCAAGAAGTATGTCATTTGGTATACATACATTAGTCCCATGTTATCCAACGGATCCTAATGTGCCATCCCCTATTCTTGAAATCCAATATGTGGAATCTCGTAGTTCATTTTCATCATTAGTACTTCCCATAGACATCAAACACATATTTTTCGTCAGCTTTAGCGCGGTACACTCATCCCATGTGTACGAAGAATTTATTATTGCTCTTACAACATCCTGCATGGTACCCTTTGGTATCACTGGAAGTATTTGTGGAAAATCTCCTCCTAAAACTACAGTTTTCCCCCCGAAGAGTTTGATTGAATTTTTTCAATTTTCAAGCTGCATGATGTCTTTCATGGTTTTGTCAATGGCCTCAATGCACCATTTCCTAAATGATCAATTTGCGAATAGAAAAAAGTTAAGCAAGATCATTTCCCTTCCTTACATTACATGTTGAATCCTTGCATACCGAAAGTGGAAGTAAGGATGCAATTCCACTTGATGTTATGTTCAACACTACATCCCCCTTTGATTTAATAGAAGCCAATATCATCTTCCATAGAAATGTCTTTACGGTGCCTCCGTATCCATATACAAAGAAAACTCTGCCACTTCCAGAGATAACACTTTCCATCACCCGGTGATACACCTTCTTTTGATCTTCATTTAGTTTCTTCATCAAATTCAAACTCTCTTTTGTAGTGATGATCTGTTATACCTCAATTCACTTAATATTAGTTTATTATTATGCTGAAGATTCTTTTCAGGATTTGGAATGGGCATCCCTTCAAAATCTCATAGATTTTTATTCATAGATATCAATACACGATTAATCACCAACATGCAATTTGAAATAATCTTTTAATCTTAATGAAAATAGGTATTTCAATAATAAAAACAAAAAATATGTTTATTTCACTTGTTAATGTGTGATACCTAGGTGTATCAATCTTTTCCTCTTGTTGTATAATATATCCTCAGATAATTCTTTCCAACATGCATCCCACACAGTTTTTGGCATGCTTATGCATCCAGATATTAATATATTTACAAACATATTTTTTAATAGCTTACTGGAAGCCCATGATGCATATTGCTTAATTGCGTCTATACATTCCTTGTCGTCTTCAAGTAATCCTCTTGCATAGCATGCTTCTTGAAAAATATTATATGTCTCTTTCCCAAATTTACGGAAATCTTCATAACATGTTCGGTCCTTGCACTATACTTAGCAGAATTCTTAAATAATAAGATTCTCCGGCACCAGGTGGAACATAGAAAATCCTACCAACGGCCAATTACATATTTTTCTTCTATGTATGCCAGTTGTCTCGTGGTATTTCTTATTTGCTTCCAACCAAGCTAAGAACATACTCTCCCTTATAAACTGTTAATTATTTATATATAATATATAAATGTAATTTTTTTATCATAATATAATTTTATATTTATCAATTAAATAGTATTGTATATACACTTATTTTTTCATAACATTAATTTTTACTTATATTTAGGAATGACAACGTATATGTTACACTCTTATGTTGTGATATCGTATCTGTTTAAATATCTACTACTCGTATCCATAATTTTACTGTATTTAGTTTTTATTCAATTTCAATCTTAAACATCCATTTAATACTACTCCCTCCATTTGCCCCAAATGGGTACATTTACTTTTTCCAAGTGAATTAAGGAGTATTATTATTTTAATTTATAATGGATAGATATATTAGTGTGTGTGGGCCCCATATTTTAATTGTATTAGTGGGTGTGCGTGAGTCTCATGTGTATAAAAAAAAATTAGACCCTTAGGGACGGACGCCCAAAATGGAAAAATGAGACTCTTTAGAGCGGACGAAGATAGATTTGATAATTAATAGAATATACCAAAAATATCACTCATATTTACTAAATTTATGATCTATTGAAATCAAGGGAAAATTATATGTATATTTAATTAAATTATAATATATGAATATTGATTGATATATTAATTTAAATTAAGCATATTGATTACAAATTAGTTAAATATGTCAAAAATATCTCTCATATTTACCAAATTTATATTGTTAAATAAAAAAGTAAATTTTATATAATAAAATCCATTATTAGTATAATTAGATTTTATGATTGAAATAAAAACATCAATTCATATATTAATTTAAATTAAGCATATATTGATTACAAATTAGTTAAATATGCCAAAAATATCTCTCATATTTACCAATTTATATTGTTAAATAAAAAAAGTAAATTTTAAATAACAAAATTCATTATTAGTATAATTATATTTTACGATTGAAATAAAAACATTAATGGTACATTCAAGAATAAAATTGAATTATTTCTAACAAAAATAGAAGTAATTTAAATTAAGCATATATTGATTACAAATTAGTTAAATATGCCAAAAATATCTCCCATATTTATCAAATTTATATTGTTAAATAAAAAAGTAAATTTTAAATAACAAAATTCATTATTAGTATAATTAGATTTTATGATTGAAATAAAAATATTAATGGTACGGACAAGATTAAAATTGAATTTTTTTCTAACAAAAATAGAAGTTTAGGTTTGCCTTTTATATAAGTTAAGGTGAGAGTGACATTTTTGAAAATATGATGTAGTGAGATGTTATTTGTTTTAAATCTTCTATTATTTTTAGAGAATGAAGAGTATAGTTAGACAAATAAATGAAAAAATAGTAAAAAACTTTTTGGGACGAGGTAGTATCAAATACTCAACGGTGAAAATGGAAATAGACTAAGCAACTCGATAAAGATCTATGACTGATCTACTATAATCTAAATTGGCCCACCTAAACTATTTAATAAACGAGCTCGATACAAGCCTACTTCAAAATCTATTAAACTAGGCCAAGGTTTTGATAAAAGCCTAAGCAACTCAATAAAAATCTATGACTGATCTACTATAATCTAAATTGGCTCCACCTAAACTATTTAATAAACAAGCTCGATACAAGCCTACTTCAAAATCTATTAAACTATGCCAAGGTTTTGATAAAAGCCTATAAAATATAATGGCAGGACTATTTAGATTAAGTATATTACAGCAGAAACTTTTCTTGATGATATGTCGTCTCCAGCTCCAATGTGACGTGTAATTTTCTCAATATTTGGATTTTTTAATACTTTTTTTTAATATTTTCTTTATTTACTTTTAATTAACTTCCTTATTTAATATTTTAATTTTTAAATAATGTGTTTTTTATTTTTAATAATGATTAAATTTTCAATATTTTATTTATTTTTTTTGGGTATCGTTAATTAATTAGTAAATCTTTTAATGCAATAAATTAATTAATATCAAATTAAATCATATATATATAAAGGAAAAAAAGAATATTCCATATAATATTCTCTCTCACCCCACCTATAAATAAGACTTTTTGGTTATTCATTCTAAATACACACATTCGATTCTCCAAGAGGAATATGAGCTTTCTTCAAGTTCCTGTAGAGAATTGATTTATGAAAGTATAAAAATTTATTTTTGATATAGAGAATCAAGTAAAGATTCGATCTACCTCTAAAAAATCGATTCAAGTATTCTTCAAGAGGAAGTGAACTGATTCAAGTATTCTTGAATTAATTTACCTCTTAAGAATCAATTTTTCAAGAGGAAGAGAATTGATTCAAGTATTCTTAAATAGATTTATATCTTCATCAATTTTTCAAGAGTAAGAGGATCGATTCAAGTATTCTTGAATTGATTTACATCTTAAGAATCGATTCTTCAAGAAGAAAAAAATCGAGGAGGATCGTCGATTAAGTACTCTTGAATCGACCTACCTCTAAAGAATAAGAGGTTAAAGGATTAATTCATGTATAGAATCGAAAGTTTAAGTTTTTTTAGTTAAATTATTATTTCATATCAAATAACATTAAAATTGAGTTTGTAAATATTTGTTAATTTTTTTAAATTTAGTATGTTAATATTTATTTATTTACATATATCTTAATTATTCAATTATGACATATGAATTATAAAACTTATTTTCTTTAGTTGTTTATATAATTTGAAACTAATTAAATTAAATATAAATAAATAAAATTAATAAATTCATTATAAATTTGTGAATATTTAAAAGAACGGTATGTATAAATTAATTTTATTTATATTATATTTTTTTTACATTAGTTTCTTAAAAATAACAATTAATGAAAATAGAATTATTATTATATAGTTAACTAAGAAATACTAAACCATAATCATGAGTACAAAATAATACTCTATTTAAATATTATTTATAATATTGCTACAAAGCTTGCGCCATAGAGTCACTAAAATACAATGAAGAGATGATTCTACTCCGTGAGCCAGGTCAAGAACTCCTTGAAGTGAGCATTTTCTTTCCATTTTGATGGTCAAATTAGTCATTAGACATGAGAATATAGTTGGAGAACATGTTTTCAGATTATAAAAATAATAGGAAGTTTGCGCCATAGTGTTACTAAAAAGTCAAAATGCAGAGCTGATTCTACTCCATTAGCCAAGTTAAGACTCCTTGAAGTGAGCATTTTCTTGCCAATTTTAGGTCAAATTAGTTCCGAGACATGAGAATATTGCTGGAGAACATATTTTCAGAGTATCAAAATATTAGAAAGCTTGCGCCATAGAGTCATTAAAAAGTTAAAGTTGATTCTACTCCGTGAGCCAGAAGTCCTTGAAGTGAGCATTTTATTTCCTTTTTTATGGACAAATTAGTTATTAGACTTGCTAATATTTTTGGATAACATGTTTTTAGAGTATATAACTGCTATGAAGCTTGTTCCATAGAGTCACTAAAAACCCAAAGTGCAGAGCTGATTCTACTCTGTGTACCATGTCAAGAACTTCTTGAAGTGAGCATTTTCTTGCCATTTTTATGGTCAAATTAGTTATAAGACATGAGAATATAGTTGGATAATATGTTTTCAGAGAAAAAAATGGCTAGGAAACTTGCACCATAGAGTCACTAAAAAGTTAAAGTGCAGAGTTGATTCTACTCCGTGTGCCAGGTCATGAACTCCTTGAAGTGAGCATTTTCTTGCCGTTTTTATGGTTAAATTAGTTATTAGACATAAGAATATAGTTGAAAAACATGTTTTTAGAGTATAAAAATGCTAGGCAGCTTGCACCATAGAATTGCTAAAAAGTCAAAGTGGAGAGCTGATTATACTACGTGAGCCAGGTCAAGAAGTTCTTGAAATGAGCATTTTCTTTCCATTTTTATGGCCAAATTAGTTATTAGACTTGCTAATATTGTTGGATAACATGTTTTTAGAGTATATAACTACTATGAAGCTTGCACCATAGCGTCACTAAAAACTTATAGTGCAGTGTTGATTCTACTCCGTGAGCCAAGTCAAGAACTACTTGAAGTGAGCATTTCTTGCCATATTTATGGTCAAATTAGTTATTAGACATGAGAATATAGTTGGAGAACATGTTTTCAGAGTATAAAAATGCTAGGAAGCTTGTACCATAGAGTCACTAAAAAGTCAAAGTGCAGAGTTCATTCTACTCCATGAGTCATTTTCTTGCCATTTTTATCGTCAAATTAGTTATTTGACATGAGAATATTGTAGGAGAACATGTTTGCAGAGTATAAAAATGCTAAGAAGCTTGCATAATAGAGTAACTAAAATGTCAAAGTGCAGAGCTGATTATATTCCACGAGCCAAGTCTAGAACTACTTAAAGTGAGCATTTTCTTGCCATTTTTATGGTCAAATTAGTTCTGAGACATGAGAATATTGTTGGAGAACATATTTTCAGAGTATCAAAATGGTAGGAAGCTTGCGCCATAGAGTTACTAAAAAGTCAAAGTGCAGAGCTGATTCTACTCCGTGAGCCAGAAGTCCTTGAAGTGAGCATTTTATTTCCTTTTGTATGCACAAATTAGTTATTAGAATCACTAATATTGTTGGATAACATGATTTTAGAGTATATAACTGCTATGAAGCTTGTTCCACAGATTCACAAAAAACTCAGTGCGGAGCTGATTATACTCTGTGAACCATGTCAAGAACTCCATGAAGTGAGCATTTTCTTGCCATTTTTATGGTCAAATTAGTTATAAGACATGAGAATATAGTTGGAGAATATATTTTCAAAGTAAAAAAAGGCTAGGAAGCTTGCACCATATAGTCACTCAAAAGTCAAATTGCAGAGTTAATTCTACTCCGTGAGCCAGGTCAAGAACTCTTTGAAGTGAGCATTTTCTTGCCATTTTTATGTTCAAATTAGTTATTAGACATAAGAATATAGTTGGAGAACATGTTTTTAGAGTATAAAAATGCTAGGAAGCTTGCACCATATAGTCGCTAAAAAGTAAAAGTGGAGAGCTGATTTTACTCCGTGAGCCAAGTCAAGATGTCCTTGAAGTGAGCTTTTTCTTTCCATTTTACGAACAAATTAGTGATTAGACTTGCTAACATTGATGGATAACATGTTTTTAGAGTATATAACTGCTACGAAACTTGCACCATAGAGTCACTAAAAACTTATAATGCAGAGCTGATTCTACTCCGTGAGCCAGGTCAAGAACTCCTTGAAGTGAGCATTTTCTTGCCATTTTTATGGTCAAATTAGTTATTAGATATGAGAATATAGTTGGAGAACATGTTTTCAGAGTATAAAAATGCTAGGAAGCTTGTACCATAGAGTCACTAAAAAGTCAAAGTGCAGAGTTGATTCTACTCCTTGAGCCATTTTCTTTGCATTTTTATGGTCAAATTAGTTATTTGACATGAGAATATTGTTGGAGAACATGTTTGCAGAGTATAATAATGCTAGGAAGCTTGCATAATAGAGTAACTAAAAAGTTAAAGTGCAGAGCTGATTCTATTCCACGAGCCAGGTCTAGAACTACTTAAAATGAGCATTTTCTTGCCATTTTTATGGTCAAATTAGTTCTGAGACATGAGAATATTGCTGGAGAACATATTTCAGAGTATCAAAATGCTTGGAAGCTTGCGCCGTAGAGTCACTAAAAAGTCAAATTATAGAGCTGATTCTACTCCGTGAGCAAGAAGTCCTTGAAGTGAGCATTTTATTTCCTTTTTTATGGATAAATTAGTTATTAGACTTGCTAATATTTTTGGATAACATGTTTTTAGAGTATATAACTACTATGAAGCTTGTTCCAAAGGGTCACTAAAAACTCAAAGTGCAGAGTTGATTCTACTCTGTGAACCATGTCAAGAACTCCTTGAGGTGAGCATTTTCTTTCCATTTTTATGGTCAAATTAGTTATAAGACATGAGAATATAGTTGGATAATATATTTTCATAGTAAAAAAAGGCTAGCAAACTTTAACCATAGAGTTACTAAAAAGTCAAAGCGCAGAGTTGATTCTACTCCGTGAGCCAGGTCAAGACCTCCTTGAAGTAAGTATTTTCTTGCCATTTTTATGGTCAAATTAGTTATTAGACATAATAATATAGTTGGGGAACATGTTTTTAGAGTATAAAAATGCTAGGAAGCTTGTGTCATAGAGCCACTAAAAAGTCAAAGTGCGGAGCTGATTCTACTCCGTGAGCCAGGTCAAGAACTCCTTGAAGTGAGCATTTTCTTGCCATTTTTATGGTCAAATTAGTTATTAGATATGAGAATATAGTTGGAGAACATATTTTCAGAGTATAAAAATGTTAGGAAGCTTGCACCATAGAGTCACTAAAAAGTCAAAATGCAGAGTTCATTCTACACTATGAATCATTTTCTTGCCATTTTTATGGTCAAATTAGTTATTTGACATGAGAATATTGTTGGAGAACATGTTTGCAGAGTATAAAAATGCTAGGAAGCTTGCATAATAGAGTAACTAAAAAGTCAAGGTGCAGAGTTGATTCTTTCCACGAGCCAGGTCTAGAACTACTTAAAATGAGCATTTTCTTGCCATTTTTATGGTCAAATTAGTTCTGAGACATGAGAATATTGCTGGAGAATATATTTTCAGAGTATCAAAATGCTTGGAAGCTTGCGCTATAGAGTCACTAAAAAGTCAAATTGTAGAGCTGATTCTACTCCGTGAGCCAGAAGTCCTTGAAGTGAGCATTTTATTTCCTTTTTTATGGATAAATTAGTTATTAGACTTGCTAATATTTTTGGATAACATGTTTTTAGAGTATATAACTACTATGAAGCTTGTTCCAAAGGGTAACTAAAAACTCAAAGTGCAGAGCTTATTCTACTCTGTGAACCATGTCAAGAACTCCTAGAGGTGAGCATTTTCTTTACATTTTTATGGTCAAATTAGTTATAAGACATGAGAATATAGTTGGATAATATATTTTCAGAGTAAAAAAAGGCAAGGAAACTTTAACCATAGAGTCACTAAAAAGCCAAAGTGCAGTGCTAATTCTACTCCATGAGCCAGGTTAAGAACTCCTTGAAGTGAGCATTTTCTTGCCATTTTTATGGTCAAATTAGTTTTGAGACATGAGAATATTGCTGGAGAATATATTTTCAGAGTAACAAAATGCTAGGAAGCTTGCACCATAGAGTCACTAAAAAGTCAAAGTTAATTCTACTCCGTGAGCCAGAAGTCCTTAAAATGAGCATTTTATTTCCTTTTTATGGACAAATTAGTTATTAGACTTGATAATATTTTTGGATAACATGTTTTTAGAGTATATAACTGCTATGAAGCTTGTTCCATAGAGTCACTAAAAACTCAAAGTGCAGTGCTAATTCTACTCTGTGAACAATGTCAAGAACTCCTTGAAGTGAGCATTTTCTTGCCATTTGTATGGTCAAATTAGTTATAAGACATGAGAATATAGTTGGATAATATGTTTTCAGAGTAAAAAAAGGCTAGGAAACTTGCACCATAGAGTCACTAAAAAGTCAAAGTGCAGAGTTGATTCTACTCCGTGTGCCAGGTCAAGAACTCCTTGAAGTGAGCATTTTCTTGCCATTTTTATGGTCAAATTAGTTATTAGACATAAGAATATAGTTGGAGAACATGTTTTTAGAATATAAAAATGCTAGGTAGCTTGCACCATAGAGTCGCTAAAAAGTCAAAGTGTAGAGTTAATTCTACTCCATGAGTCATTTTCTTGTAGTTTTTATGGTCAAATTAGTTATTTGACATGAGAATATTGTAGGAGAATATGTTTGCATAATAATGCTAGGAAGCTTGCATAATAGAGTAACTAAAAAGTCAAAGTGCAGAGCTGATTCTATTCCGCGAGCCAGGTCTAGAACTACTTAAAGTGAGCATTTTCTTGCCATTTTTATGGTCAAATTAGTTCTGAGACACGAGAATATTGCTGGAGAACATATTTTCAAAGTATCAAAATGCTAGGAAGCTTAAGCCATAGAGTCACTAAAAAGTCAAATTGCAGAGATGATTATACTCCGTGAGCTAAAAGTCATTGAATTGAGCACTTTATTTCCTTTTTTATGGACATATTAGTGTTGGATTGTATACTAAAAGTCTAGCTTTAGTATGAACAATGTCATAACAATATTTGAAATGAGAATCATTGATCAAATGATTGCATCTTATAATTTATTTTATATGCATGATGCAATAGTCCATTTACTATATACTGTAGATAATATGTTGTGCGACAACACGCAGAAGATCATATTATCGGTTTCCTTATAAAGTATAAACAGATGCTCACAACTGAGATAGACAGGGACTCTCTATCGGTATGGTTGTAGTGTGGTTTGGTATTAGCTTGTCTTGGCTATAGAATCACATTAGTGCACTTGTGTGTATTGAGCAGGACCGCTTGAGATCGTTCTTCTTATACTGACTATATAGTAGAACTTGATCTCTGTTATTATGGAAGTTCATGCTCTTAATCCCTATACAATAACCTCGACACGTAGGGCAGTATGTATTTCTTTAATTCATCAATGGGTGAGATTTAAAAGTATTAAATCAATATACTCGGTGAGTTGGGAAGTAGTGCTGTCTCTATGGTGTGCTGTTGATTGTAGAAGGAATCCATGTCCGACATAGGTTGATGATGTCCCCTTGAGGAGCTCATAAGGTTTATCATGTTAATCTTGCAAGTGGATTAATTTCCGGCATGATAATAAGGTTGAGTGGTACTACTCTCGGATGAGATATTAATTAATTTGAGTTGTCAGTAACTTAATTAATTAATGGACATTGTATTTCTTAAACATGGGGAGACCATCGGGCTTATAATAAGAAGGAGCCGAGAACATAATTTTGGGATTGGACGGGTAGTGCAGTAATAATATTTTAGTGGATTATATTATTATTATTAGATTTAATTAAAAGCTTTGGGCTAAGCTTGGTTAATTAAATTCAATTGAGGCCCAGCCCAATTTCTCCTCCTGGTCCCTGCTGTAGCCCAACTCTATAAGTCATCTCAGCTCCTGTTAACCCTAAGTCAGTGCCTCATTTGACAGTTAGAAAAGAACAGGAGCAGATTGAGAGAATCCTACGGATTATTGCCCACACAACAACAGGATTTGACTTGGGGCATACAGCAGAAGATTGAGAGGTGGTTCTCTGCTGTTCATCCTCTACATCAACCCAGAAGTATGGTAAACATATTTTTTTATGCTTCCGTTGATTTTGTTTACCTGTTATCCTAACGATCACGTTGATCCACACGATCCAATTGCCAACAATTGGTATCAGAGCGTTGGTTTCGTGGTGAAACGTGAGAAGTTAGGTGGGGATTGAGCCTTACATGTGATTATTATCGAATTGAAGCATGTATGAAAGGGCTTATGTGATTATGTGAAATAATCTGATGATAATTGTATGGAAAGCATGAGATTTGGGGTTTATATTATTCTGTAACATTCATGAAATCTCTATCTTCTTTGTATTATCGTTGTTAATCGAACACGGAATGACATAAATGTACGATTGAAAGCGAAGAAAGACACACACGGCTGCAAGAAAGCAGAATCCAACACACTGGATTCTGTCTTGCGGATGTGATGAAGTTCACCCTGGACATCGCACACACATATCTGAATCGTGAGCGACGGATGAAGGCATCGGTGAAAGTAGTTGAAACGAGGGGATATTGGCGATGTTACCAGGGGTGTAGAAGTTCACCCTGGACATCGCACACACATATCTGTTGGCCTGCTGCTGGCACGAAACGAGATTGGGCAGTCTCCGATCGGGTCTCAATCGGAGCTGATTGAATCTACCGTAAGGATGCGACTGATGATCGATGCTGTACACAGGAGACGGGCAACATCAAGCTTGGACAGCTCGTGACAGACGAGTCAAAGGTGGTTTTCCAACAAGTCAACTCGTTGTTTAAGGCCATTCCCAGGCGATGCCGGTCGACTTTGCCGACTGGTTCTCCCGGTTGGGAGATGGGGCCGTGTGGAAAACTGCAAGTTGGCATAGGCTGAACAGCGTGGTGTTCGTGCAGCGGGGCTGTCGGGATTGTCGAGAGGTGTCAATTTTTAGTCGGCAGCACGAACTGTTGTTGCTAGCGCCTAGCAGAATGACTGGAATGCGTCTGGCTGTGAATGGTTGAGGCAAGGAAGGAGGCAAGGCACTGTCGTTGCTGGCTGGCGCTGCTGGAAGTTCTGGCGATGGGGTAGCAGCAGCGGCGGGAAGGGCTGACGGCATAACATCCGGCAGCAGCGGCTCCAATTCGTCGATGATAGCAGCGTGTAGAAGCATCTGGCGGCTGATGTTTTGGCAAGGAAATAGGGCAGGGTTCTTGGGGCCATGTTGCCTTGTTTGGGCCAAGATATCTTTGGGCTACTGGGCCTTATTCCTTTTAATTTGGTTATGGGCTGTTGGGCCCATATTTAATTAAAATGCTAATGGGCTGTGGATTAATAGTGGGCTGCTCAATTTTTTAATTTGGTTTTGGGCTGTTGGGCCCAATTTTAATTAAATGGTCTTGGGCTGCTGGACCTATTATTAATTGCTGGATTTAATTAATTGTGGGTAATGGGCCAGGCATGATAAATTAATTTTATTAATGGACTAATTTTGTGCTAGTGGGCTTGGTAGATTTAATTTAATTTTGGACTGAGTATATGGGTCATGGATAATGGGCTTGATTAATTATTTAATCTACTGCTCATTATGTGCTTATTTGTTGCTCTAGGGCCCAATTAATTGATCCACTGTTTAAGCAATTAATTATGATATATAACTGATTTAATTGTGTTAACTTGACAATTAATTGTTATATATGTAAGGCATGTTCTATGTGATTTACTTATTTAAATTGCTATTAATAGAAGCATGTCTTAGTTGTATATTTTATTCTGGAATATTATATGCATGTTAAAAATCCTCGGTAATTAAATAACTAAGTGGGAGAGGGGATTGGTAATAAATTCCCGCGGCCTCCATTATTGGTTTGTTAAGCAATGTGAATAGACTTGCGCGTCGGCATTAGAGCCTTCCTCCCCATTGGATGAGTTTTATTCATGGATTGCTGGAACAGACTTCATTAAATAATTATGTTTGTAATGTGATGCATATGAACTTGCGCGTTGGCTTAGACCTTCCTCCCTATCGGATGAGTTTATATGCGGTTCACTGGTACAAACTTGTAATTGATGACTGTAGTAAGTTATCCGAGCGCATGTGTACTTCTCTATTTGTAAGGCACATAAGCTTGGGCCGCGGACTTGGGGTCAAATAATGGTGTACACTTAGATGTAAATAATAAGTATCCTCCCCATTGGAGTCACTGCTTTTATTTGCATGGCTAAAGAGGAACCGACTATTAATTATTTTGTCATAAAGTTAGGTTGACAAATGAAATTAATGGGTAAAACCTTTTCTTGTAAATGTTCAGGTTTGTAAACGTCCACACTATCGTGGCTTGCACACTCACGGTGCTTGAGATATCAGTGAATTTTATTTTATATTGTTTTGAGGGAATCAATATAAAAGAATAAAATTCAAAGATTTGATCGGTAAATTTATTTGTGATTCTCTGAATTTCGAATGGTTTCATCTCACTATTTGTTTACTAAAAGAAATTATATTTACTTGTCCAAATTATTTGATTAGAAAAGAATCTTGGTTTTGAAAATTTACTTCTTAAGAAAATACAAGTGTGTTCTCACAAAGGACGTCTCATGATGCCTTTTAAAGTCTCTAGTGAAGAGATGAGAGGTTCATAGAAATATGATGGTCTCATGTAACTCTTCGGATACTCGAGTAATTTAAAATGTGGTAGGTCATGATAGAATTTGATGAATGAATTGGAAGATTATGGAATAGAAGTTGAAGGGAAACCTAAGTCAATTTAATTCTCCATAATTGCCTAAATATTTTGAGTAAGTTCCACCTGAAATACAAGAGGATGTAAATGATGGGAAACTCCTGACAAAACATGTGGCAAAGGAAAGCCATTTATCATCATCATGTGAGCAAGTTTAATATCTTATTTACTAATGGTTTAAACATGATTCGTGATGGCATCTACTGAAACGAAGTGTGTAGATACTGGAATCACTAAATGTTTATAACTTAGTAAGGATAAGATTGTTAAGACATGGGTAAAACTACAAAGGTAGTGTCTATTGCAGTGGGAGTTGTTTATTTATCTCATGATAAGAATAAACGATTGATTATGAGAAATTATCTTTACGTACGTTTCATGGAAAGAATTTGATTTCGGTTTCTATGCATTAACGGATGGATACTTCATTTCATTTAAATGACATGGTCATAGTAATGAGGAATGAGGCTATAATCCGTTAAAGTACGTTGGTGGATAATATGTATACTCTTGAATCATGTACATCCCACAGATGCAACAAATAGTAATTAATAATGCATCTTCTAATATTAGTAAGAGAAAGGAACCTTCAAAGATGAACTAAACATACATTTGGCGTCTAAGGTTAGTTCATTTTACTTGAGTAGGATTCAAAAGTTGATAGCCGATAGACGTAAGGTTTATCTGAAGTGGAAACTATCGGACTTGCGAGTCTTGATTGGAAGTAAAAATGATTAACTGCTTTTTAAAGGATGTGGGGTGTAGAGCCAAAGATATATATGTTGGAATTAGTTCATTCTGATTTAAGCGAACCTAACATTATCCAGGCGAGAGGTGGTTATGAATATTCAAAGATTATTCTAGATACTAATATATTTATTTGATGCACTGCATGTCTAAGTTCTTTGATTAATTCAAGAATTGCAAGGCTGGTACAGTGGAGCGTCATGGAAAATATATTAAGTCATTACGATTTCATCGTGATAGCAAATACCTCTTGGGATAGTTAGGAGCTATTAATCAGAAGTTGAGATTAAATCTCAAGTGGACTACACCGGGCATGCCCCAGCTGAATGGTGTGATGGTTAGAAGGTGTAAGTCTCTTATGGTAATGATTAGATAGATAAAGAATTATTTGGAATAATTAAATTCATTTTATGGATATGCCCTAGATACAGTAATTCGTGAAACGTTTGTCTATGGGATATCCTAGAAAAATGGATGGTGATTTATTTAGTCCAAAAAGATCGAAGGGTAATTGTTAACACAATAACTAGATTTTTGGAAAAGGACTATGTAATAAGTCACAAACCCATGTATAAGTTGTTCTAATAGGAAGTGAGAGGAAAACACTAAGTAAAAGTACCAAGTGTACAAGAGGATATACCACAAGGTAAACTGCAACGTGTGTCACGTCTGATACACAATTACATGTAGTGCCTTGTCGTAGTGGGAGGGTTGTTTGACAACCCATAAATATATGTTTTGGGAGAGTCGTGAGACTTGATCCCTAGTGAACATGGTATTATCCCACGAATACGACATAGCACTACAAGATTAAAATGCAGAATCTTAGTAAGTTGCAATGAATGTTGAAATAGAATCTACGGATTCTAAATTAAGTCTGGGAACTTGAATGACCACTAAATGGTATAAAAGCCATTGCAAGTGGTCAAGGGAAATAAAAGAGGATCATACGGAAAGGTGAAAATCTTGGAAGTAAAGCTTGTTGCGAAAAGATATACTCAGAAAGAAATGGTTCGATTGTGAGGAAACATATTCGCTGGTAGCTATGCTTAAGTTGATCCGAATTCTTTTATTCATTGCTGCTCATATTGAAATATGAGGAACAACAAATAGATGTCAAGACAGCTTTCCTGATTGGAAGTCTTGAGGAAAACATCTATGTGAAGCAACCAGAGTGATTCATTGCAAAGTACTAATAGCATTTTGATAGTAAGCTTAAAAGTGTCCGGCGATGGACTAAATCAAGCTTTGAGATCGTGAAGCATCTGTTTTGATTAGGTAATCCAGTGGCATGGATTTAAATCAATGAGCGGATAAGTCTTGTGTGTTGTAAAGAGTGACGAAAACGTGGTGGTGTTTCTTGTACTATACGTAGATAGTATCTTGCTCATTGGAGACAATGAAAGAGTATTATTGGGCGTATGGGTATGGTTAATAAAGCGGTAGTAATGAAGGACTTAAGAAAGGAAAAATACATCCTTTTGATCACGGTAATACGGATCACAAGAAAGGATATTATGCTTATCTCAAGTTTCATAAAATGATACAGTCCATACTCGTTTAGCATGTGAATTTATCTTAGTGATTGTGTCTTAAGATACAAAAAGAAGATAAAGAAGATGAAAGCGGTTACTTATGCTTCGGCGAATAAGGAAGCTTAATCTAAGGAATGCTGTGAATGAAGTTGGATATCTGTTTTGCTGGATGCATGAACAGTGGGTATCAACGTAATCCGGAACAAGAATGATGAACTGTGGTAAGATATATATGAAGTGCCTGAGAAGGACTGGAAATCATATGTAGACTTACTGAGCAGATTCACTGCTTCTTGTGGATTACGTAGATTCGGATTTTTTTTTTGGTCAGATTGGACGGTAGTAAATTCTCCTCAAAGGTTATGTGTTTAATCTTAAGAAGTAGAGTCATAATGTGGAGGAGTGTTATATGGAAATATATTTCAGACTCCGGACTCCAACATAGAAAGATGATAAATTGGAGCCTATGAGGCAGCCAAAGTATCTATATGACTCTTGAAACTTCATGATGGACTTTGAAGTGTTTCTAAGTTTGCCCAAGGTAATCACAATTTACATTGATGATATTGGTGCAGTTGCAAACTTGAAGAAATCACAAGTCCATAAGGATATTAAACACATGGAGCGTGAGTACCACCTATTACGAGAAATCGTATGATGAGGGGAAGGTTGTTGTCGCCTAGATTGCATTGAATGATGACCTAGTAAATCCATTTACAAGGACCTTAAGGCAAGAGCTTTTATTGATCGTGTAGTGGGAGTAGGAATCAGATGCATGGCAGAAGACATGACAACATAGTCTTTTAGTATAAGCGGGAGATTGTTGGATTGTATACTAAAAGTCTAGCTTTAGTATGAACAATGTCATAACAATATTTGAAATGAGAATCATTGATCAAATGATTGCATCTTATAATTTATTTTATATGCATGATGCAATAGTCCATTTACTTTATACTGTAGATAATGTGTTGTGCGACAACACGCAGAAGATCATATTATCGGTTTCCTTATAAAGTATAAACAGATGCTCACAACTGAGATAGACGGGGACTCTCTATCGGTATGGTTGTTGATGAGTGATATTTTCACCTAGATTTTAGTGTCTTTTTATATGTGTTTTCGTATATTTTTATCCGTATTTTATGTGTTATTTGGTTGTGTTTTGTGTTTTCATGTAAATGTGTGTGAATGAGCTTAAACCTACTATTTTCACTTTTTATTTGATGCTAAATAGGATAAGGAAGATGTAGGAAAAAGCGGAACTCAATTTGGAGTTGAAACGAGGGAGAACGAGCCAAAACAGTGAAGGAATCAGGGCAGCAGCAACACGACTGGCCGTGTCGGTGGCACGAGCCGTGTCGCAGTACACGACTCGTGTAGCTAACACGGGCCTGTCCAGAATGGTCGTGCGGCAACATCTATTCATCCAACACGACCACCACTTGGCCGTGTTGCGGAGCTCGACTCGTGTTGCAGCACACGACCCGTGTAGCCAACACGGGCCTGTAAGCGATGGCCGTGCGGGAGCATCAGTTCACGCAACACGGGCACCTCATGGCCGTGTTGCGCCACACGACTCGTGTCGTGTCTTGGATCAGAAAAATATCAGAATCCTTCTAGAAGGCCCAAAAGGGTATAAATACCCCTCCATTCATATTTTATAAAAAAAATCCGAAATCCACTCTTCCACACACACCTCACACACCATTTCTTCCATTTTCCACCATCATCTTCATCCATTCTTCATCCACCCATCTACACTTGATCCCCTCCATCAAATTCACCATCCAAGTGATCAAGGAAGCAAGGGAGAGTGAGATCACAAGAAGAAGAAGGAGATCTCCATTGAAGCACTTCAAAGGGGGAATCTAATTCTAATTTTTGTGCATTTCTTTATAGATTGATCATGTTTTGTAAGGATCTTAATGTCTATGTTAATTTTCTTATGGATATGAGAGGCTAATCTCCTTTGTGAGATTAGCTCCATGATTGGTGTTGGATAATTTAGTTTTTATGCAAATTGATTTTAATCTTGAATGGGCTTTGTGTTATTTCTATCATTGATTGTTGATTGCTTGATGTATATGATGATTTGTGTGGTTAATTGTCATGGGCATGTGATTAGATTGAGAAATCAATTATGTGTTTAGGATAGTTCATTGAATCATTTCATCATACACTTCATGTGCATTAATTTAGAATGAGATAGAGATATCCTTCTAGATTTAGAACCCTTTGATAGAACATTTGATTAGCTTAATCGAGAGGTTGGTTGATTAAATGAGGAGACCCAAACAATTAGTGAATTCATAGTACCTTAAAAGGGAATATTGTTTATGATTTAGTACCTAATTAGGGAACTCATAGAGTAATTAGTACCTAGTGGGAGGTGTTTGCTATTGTCTCGATCCTATGTGCGTTTGGGAGCCTTGTTGAGGGCCTACATCCTATCCATCTCGAGAGAGAGTTTAGGTGGAATTAGTGATAGCTTCTATACCTTGTCTATGAGGGATTAGAATTAATTGCATGATTACTTAATTATCTATGCCATGATTGTTGTTAATCTCATCCTTGCATCATTTGGAACCATCTTATCTTTGCATTCATTTTATCTTTATTTCTTGCTTTAGCATAATTGCATTCATTTGCTCCTATCCTCTCTTCCGTCGTCCTTATAAAATCACGATAAACTTGAGATCGCTTAAACTCTAGTACCTTCCTCCCTGTGGTTCGATAATTTCTTTAATTGGTCATGCCCACTATATTATGGCTAATCAGTTGTAGTGTGGTTTGGTATTAGCTTGTCTTGGCTATAGAATCACATTAGTGCACTTGTGTGTATTGAGCAGGACCGCTTGAGATCGTTCTTCTTATACTGACTATATAGTAGAACTTGATCTCTGTTATTATGGAAGTTCGTGCTCTTAATCCCTATACAATAACCTCGACACGTAGGGCAGTATGTATTTCTTTGATTCATCAATGGGTGAGATTTAAAAGTATTAAATCAATATACTCGGTGAGTTGGGAAGTAGTGCTGTCTCTATGGTGTGCTGTTGATTGTAGAAGGAATCCATGTCCGACATAGGTTGATGATGTCCCCTTGAGGAGCTCATAAGGTTTATCATGTAAATCTTGCAAGTGGATTAATTTTCGGCATGATAATAAGGTTGAGTGGTACTACTCTCGGAAGAGATATTAATTAATTTGAGTTGTCAGTAACTTAATTAATTAATGGACATTGTATTTCTTAAACATGGGGAGACCATCGGGCTTATAATAAGAAGGAGCCCATAACATAATTTTGGGATTGGACGGGTAGTGCAGTAATAATATTTTAGTGGACTATATTATTATTATTGGATTTAATTAAAAGCTTTGGGCTAAGCTTGGTTAATTAAATTCAATTGAGGCCCAGCCCAATTTCTCCTCCTAGTCCCTGCTGTAGCCCAACTATATAAGTCATCTCAGCTCCTGTTAACCCTAAGTCAGTGCCTCATTTGACAGTTAGAAAAGAACAGGAGCAGATTGAGAGAATCCTGCGGATTGTTGCCCACACAACAGCAGGATTCGACTTGGGACATACAACAGAAGATTGAGAGGTGGTTCTCTGCTGTTCATCCTCTACATCAACCCAGAAGTACGGTAAACATATTTTTTAATGCTTCCGCTGATTTTGTTTACCTGTTATCCTAACGATCACGTTGATCCACACGTTCTAATTGCCAACAATTAGTTATTAGACTTGCTAATATTTTTGGATAACATGTTTTTAGAGTATATAACTGCTATGAAGCTTGTTCCATAGGGTCACTAAAAACTCAAAGTGCAGAGCTGATTCTACTCTGTGAACCATGTCAAGAACTCCTTGAAGTGAGCATTTTCTTGCCATTTTTATGGTCAAATTAGTTATAAGACATGAGAATATAGTTGAATAATATGTTTTTAGAGTAAAAAAAGGGTAGGAAACTTCCACCATAGAGTCACTAAAAAGTCAAAGTGCAGAGTTGATTCTACTCCGTGTGCCAGGTCATGAACTCCTTGAAGTGAGCATTTTCTTGCCATTTTTGTGGTCAAATTAGTTATAAGACATGAGAATATAGTTGGATAATATGTTTTTAGAGTAAAAAAAGGCTAGGAAACTTGCACCATAGAGTCACTAAAAAGTCAAAGTACAAAGTTGATTCTAATCCGTGTGCTAGATCATGAACTCCTTGAAGTGAGCATTTTCTTGCCATTTTTATGGTCAAATTAGTTATAAGACATAAGAATATAGTTGGAAAACATGTTTTTAGAGTATAAAAATGCTAGGTAGCTTGCACCATAGAGTCGCTAAAAAGTCAAAGGGGAGAGCTGATTATACTCCTTGAGCCAGGTGAAGAAGTTCTTGAAGTGAGCATTTTCTTTCCATTTTCATGGCCAAATTAGTTATTAGACTTGATAATATTATTGGATAACATGTTTTTAGAGTATATAACATCTACGAAGCTTGCACCATAGAGTCACTAAAAACTCATAGTGCAGAGCAGATTATACTCCGTGAGCCAAGTCAAGAACTACTTGAAGTCAGCATTTTCTTGCCATTTTTATGGTCAAATTAGTTATTAGACACGAGAATACAGTTGAAGAACATGTTTTCAGAGTATGAAAATGCTAGGAAGCTTGCACCATAGAGTCACTCAAAAGTGAAAGTGCAGAGTTAATTCTACTCCGTGAGCCAGGCCATGAACTCAATGAAGTGAGCATTTTCTTGCCATTTTTATGGTCAAATTAGTTATTAGACATAGGAATATAGATGGAGAACATGTTTTTAGAGTATAAAAATGCTAAGAAGCTTGCACCATATAGTCGCTAAAAAGTCAAAGTGGAGAGCTGATTCTACTCCGTGAGCCAAGTCAAGAAGTCCTTGAAGTGAGCATTTTCTTTCCATTTTTATGGCCAAATTAGTTATTAGACTTGCTAATATTGATGGATAACATGTTTTTAGAGTATATAACTGCTACGAAACTTGCGCCATAGAGTCACTAAAAACTCATAATGCAGAGCTGATTCTACTCCGTGAGCCAGGTCAAGAACTCCTTTAAGTGAGCATTTTCTTTCCATTTTTATGGTCAAATTAGTTATTAGATATGAGAATATAGTTGGAGAACATATTTTCAGAGTATAAAAATGCTAGGAAGCTTACACCATAGAGTCACTAAAAAGTCAAAATGCAGAGTTCATTCTACTCTATGAATCGTTTTCTTGCCATTTTTATGGTCAAATTAGTTATTTGACATGAGAATATTGTTGGAGAACATGTTTGCAGAGTATAAAAATGCTAGGAAGCTTGCATAATAGAGTAACTAAAAAGTCAAAGTGCAGAGCTGATTCTATTCCACGAGCAGGTCTAGAACTACTTAAAATGAGCATTTTCTTGCCATTTTTATGGTCAAATTAGTTCTGAGACATGAGAATATTGCTGGAGAATATATTTTCAGAGTATCAAATTGCTTGGAAGCTTGCGCCATAGAGTCACTAAAAAGTCAAATTGTAGAGCTGATTCTACTCCGTGAGCCAGAAGTCCTTAAAGTGAGCATTTTATTTCCTTTTTTATGGACAAATTAGTTATTAGACTTATTAATATTTTTGGATAACATGTTTTTAGAGTATATAACTACTATGAAGTTTGTTCCAAAGGGTAACTAAAAACTCAAAGTGCAGAGCTAATTCTACTCTGTGAACCATGTCAAGAACTCCTTGAGGTGAGCATTTTCTTTACATTTTTATGGTCAAATTAGTTATAAGACATGAGAATATAATTGGATAATATATTTTCAGAGTAAAAAAAGGCAAGGAAACTTTAACCATAGAGTAATAAAAAGTTAAAGTGCAGAGCTAATTCTACTCCATGAGCGAGGTTAAGAACTCCTTGAAGTGAGCATTTTCTTGCCATTTTTATGGTCAAATTAGTTTTGAGACATGAGAATATTGCTGGAGAATATATTTTTAGAGTATCAAAATGCTTGGAAGCTTGCGCCATAGAGTCACTAAAAAGTCAAATTGTAGAGCTGATTCTACTCCGTGAGCCAGAAGTCCTTGAAGTGAGCATTTTATTTCCATTTTTATGGACAAATTAGTTATTAGACTTGCTAATATTTTTGGATAACATGTTTTTAGAGTATATAACTGCTATGAAGATTGTTCCATAGAGTCACTTAAAACTCAAAGTGCAGTGTTAATTCTACTCTGTGAACCATGTCAAGAACTCCTTGAAGTGAGTATTTTCTTGCCATTTGTATGGTCAAATTAGTTATAAGACTTGAGAATGTAGTTGGATAATATGTTTTCAGAGTAAAAAAAGGCTAGAAAACTTGCACCATAGAGTCACTAAAAATTCAAAGTGCAGAGTTGATTCTACTCCGTGTGCCAGGTCAAGAACTCCTTGAAGTGAGCATTTTCTTGTCATTTTTATGGTCAAATTAGTTATTAGACATAAGAATATAGTTGGAAAACATATTTTTAGAGTATAAAAATGCTAGGTAGCTTGCACCATAGAGTCGCTAAAAAGTCAAAGTAGAGAGCTGATTATACTCCGTGAGCCAGGTCAAGAAGTTCTTGAAGTGAGCATTTTCTTTCCATTTTCATGGCCAAATTAGTTATTAGACTTGATAATATTGTTGGATAACATGTTTTTAGAGTATATAACATCTACGAAGATTGCACCATAGAGTCACTAAAAACTCATAGAGCAGAGCAGATTCTACTCCGTGAGCCAAGTCAAGAACTACTTGAAGTGAGCATTTTCTTGCCATTTTTATGGTCAAATTAGTTATTAGACACGAGAATATAGTTGAAGAACATGTTTTCAGAGTATAAAAATGCTAGGAAGCTTGCACCATAGAGTCACTCAAATGTGAAAGTGCAGAGTTAATTCTACTCCGTGAGCCAGGCCAAGAACTCAATGAAATGAGCATTTTCTTGCCATTTTTATGGTCAAATTAGTTATTAGACATAGGAATATAGTTGGAGAACATGTTTTTAGAGTATAAAAATGCTATGAAGCTTGCACCATTTAGTCGCTAAAAAGTCAAAGTGGAGAGCTGATTCTACTCCGTGAGCCAAGTCAAGAAGTCCTTGAAATGAGCATTTTCTTTCCATTTTTATGGCCAAATTAGTTCTTAGACTTGCTAATATTGATGGATAACATGTTTTTAGAGTATATAACTGCTACGAAACTTGCGCCATAGAGTCACTAAAAACTCATAATGCAGAGCTGATTCTACTCCGTGAGCTAAGTCAAGAACTACTTGAAGTGAGCATTTTCTTGCCATTTTTATGGTCAAATTAGTTATTAGACACGAGAATATAGTTGAAGAACATGTTTTCAGAGTATAAAAATGCTAGGAAGCTTGCACCATAGAGTCACTCAAATGTGAAAGTGCAGAGTTAATTCTACTCCGTGAGCCAGGCCAAGAACTCAATGAAATGAGCATTTTCTTGCCATTTTTATGGTCAAATTAGTTATTAGACATAGGAATATAGTTGGAGAACATGTTTTTAGAGTATAAAAATGCTATGAAGCTTGCACCATTTAGTCGCTAAAAAGTCAAAGTGGAGAGCTGATTCTACTCCGTGAGCCAAGTCAAGAAGTCCTTGAAATGAGCATTTTCTTTCCATTTTTATGGCCAAATTAGTTCTTAGACTTGCTAATATTGATGGATAACATGTTTTTAGAGTATATAACTGCTACGAAACTTGCGCCATAGAGTCACTAAAAACTCATAATGCAGAGCTGATTCTACTCCGTGAGCTAAGTCAAGAACTCCTTTAAGTGAGCATTTTCTTGCCATTTTTATGGTCAAATTAGTTATTAGATATGAGAATATAGTTGGAGAACATATTTTCAGAGTATAAAAATGCTAGGAAGCTTGCACCATAGAGTCACTAAAAAGTCAAAATGGTTCATTCTACTCTATGAATCGTTTTCTTGCCATTTTTATGGTCAAATTAGTTATTTGACATGAGAATATTGTTGGAGAACATGTTTGCAGAGTATAAAAATGCTAGCAAGCTTGCATAAAAGAGTAACTAAAAAGTCAAAATGCAGAGCTGATTCTATTCCACGAGCCAGGTCTAGAACAACTTAAAATGAGCATTTTCTTGCCATTTTTATGGTCAAATTAGTTCTGAGACATGAGAATATTGCTGGAGAATATATTTTCAGAGTATCAAAATGCTTGGAAGCTTGCGCCATAGAGTCACTAAAAAGTCAAATTGTAGAGCTGATTCTACTCCGTGAGCCAGAAGTCCTTGAAGTGATCATTTTATTTCCTTTTTTATGGACAAATTAGTTATTAGACTTGCTAATATTTTTGGATAACATGTTTTTAGAGTATATAACTACTATGAAGCTTGTTCCAAAGGGTAACTAAAAACTCAAAGTGCAGAGCTAATTCTACTCTGTGAACCATGTCAAGAACTCCTTGAGGTGAGCATTTTCTTTACATTTTTATGGTCAAATTAGTTATAAGACATGAGAATATAGTTGGATAATATATTTTCAGAGTAAAAAAAAGGCAAGGAAACTTTAACCATAGAGTCAATAAAAAGTTAAAGTGCAGAGCTAATTCTACTCCATGAGCCAGGTTAAGAACTCCTTGAAGTGAGCATTTTCTTGCCATTTTTATGGTCAAATTAGTTTTGAGACATGAGAATATTGCTGGAGAATATATTTTCAGAGTATCAAAATGCTAGGAAGCTTGCGCCATAGAGTCACTAAAAAGTCAAAATTGATTCTACTCCGTGAGCCAGAAGTCCTTGAAATGAGCATTTTATTTCCGTTTTATGGACAAATTAGTTATTAGACTTGATAATATTTTTGGATAACATGTTTTTAGAGTATATAACTGCTATGAAGCTTGTTCTATAGAGTCACTAAAAACTCAAAGTGCAGCGCTAATTCTACTCTGTGAACCATGTCAAGAACTCCTTGAAGTGAGTATTTTCTTGCCATTTGTATGGCAAATTAGTTATAAGACATGAGAATATAGTTGGATAATATGTTTTCAGAGTAAAAAAAGGCTAGAAAACTTGTACCATAGAGTCACTAAAAAGTCAAAGTGCAGAGTTGATTCTACTCCATGTCCCAGGTCAAGAACTCCTTGAAGTGAGCATTTTCTTGCCATTTTTATGGTCAAATTAGTTATTAGACATAAGAATATAGTTGGAGAACATGTTTTTAGAATATAAAAATGCTAGGTAGCTTGCACCATAGAGTCGCTAAAAAGTCAAAGTGTAGAGTTAATTCTACTCCATGAGTCGTTTTCTTGTAGTTTTTATGGTCAAATTAGTTATTTGACATGAGAATTTTTGTAGGAGAACATGTTTGCATAAAAATTCTAGGAAGCTTGCATAATAGAGTAACTAAAAAGTCAAAGTGCAGAGCTGATTCTATTCCGCGAGCCAGTTCTAGAAGTACTTAAAGTGAGCACATTCTTGCCATTTTTATAGTCAAATTAGTTCTGAGACATGAGAATATTGCTGGAGAACATATTTTCAAAGTATCAAAATGCTTGGAAACTTACGCCATAGAGTCACTAAAAAGTAAAATTGCCGAGATGATTCTACTCCGTGAGTTAAAAGTCCTTGATTTGAGCACTTTATTTTCTTTTTTATGGGCAAATTAGTTATTAGACTTGCTAATATTTTTGGATAACATGTTTTTAGAGTATATATAACTGCTATGAAGCTTGTTCCATAGGGTCACTAAAAACTCAAAGTGCAGAGCTGATTCTACTCTGTGAACCATGTTAAGAACTCCTTGAAGTGAGCATTTTCTTGCCATTTTTATGGTCAAATTAGTTATAAGACATGAGAATATAGTTGAATAATATGTTTTTAGAGTAAAAAAAGGCTAGGAAACTTGCACCATAAAGTCACTAAAAAGTCAAAGTGCAGAGTTGATTCTACTCCGTGTGCCAGGTCATGAACTCCTTGAAGTGAGCATTTTCTTGCTATTTTTATGGTCAAATTAGTTATTAGACATAAGAATATAGTTGGAAAACATGTTTTTACAGTATAAAAATGCTAGGTAGCTTGCACCATAGAGTCGCTAAAAAGTCAAAGTGGAGAGCTGATTATACTCCGTGAGCCAGGTCAAGAAGTTCTTGAAGTGAGCATTTTCTTTCCATTTTCATGGCCAAATTAGTTATTAGACTTGATAATATTGTTGGATAACATGTTTTTAGAGTATATAACATCTACGAAGCTTGCACCATAGAGTCACTAAAAACTCATAGTGCAGAGCAGATTCTACTCCGTGAGCCAAGTCAAGAACTACTTGAAGTGAGCATTTTCTTGCCATTTTTATGGTCAAATTAGTTATAAGACATGAGAATATAGTTGGATAACATGTTTTCAGAGTATAAAAATGCTAGGAAGCTTGCACCATAGAGTCACTCAAAAGTCAAAGTGCAGAGTTAATTCTACTCCGTGAGCCAGGCCAAGAACTCCATGAAGTGAGCATTTTCTTGCCATTTTTATGGTCAAATTAGTTATTAGACATAGGAATATAGTTGGAGAACATGTTTTTAGAGTAAAAAAATGCTAAGAAGCTTGCACCATATAGTCGCTAAAAAGTCAAAGTGGAGAGCTGATTTTACTCCGTGAGCCAAGTCAAGAAGTCCTTGATGTGAGCATTTTCTTTCCATTTTTATGGACAAATTAGTTATTAGACTTGCTAATATTGATGGATAACATGTTTTTAGAGTATATAACTGCTACGAAACTTGCGCCATAGAGTCACTGAAAACTCATTATGCAGAGCTGATTCTACTCCGTGAGCCAGGTCAAGAACTCCTTGAAGTGAGCATTTTCTTGCTATTTTTATGGTCAAATTAGTTATTAGATATGAGAATATAGTTGGAGAACATAATTTCAGAGTATAAAAATGCTAGGAAGCTTGCACCATAGAGTCACTAAAAAGTCAAAATGCAGAGTTCATTCTACTCTATGAATCGTTTTCTTGACATTTTTATGGTCAAATTAGTTATTTGACATGAGAATATTGTTGGAGAACATGTTTGCAGAGTATAAAAATGCTAGGAAGCTTGCATAATAGAGTAACTAAAAAGTCAAAGTGCAGAGTTGATTCTATTCCACAAGCCAGGTCTAGAACTGCTTAAAATGAGCATTTTCTTGCCATTTTTATGGTCAAATTAGTTTTGAGACATGGTAATATTGCTGGAGAATATATTTTCAGAGTATCAAAATGCTTGGAAGCTTGCGCCATAGAGTCACTAAAAAGTCAAATTGTAGAGCTGATTCTACTCCGTGAGCCAGAAGTCCTTGAAGTGAGCATTTTATTTCCTTTTTTATGGATAAATTAGCTATTAGACTTGCTAATATTTTTGGATAACATGTTTTTAGAGTATATAACTACTATGACGCTTGTTCCAAAGGGTAACTAAAAACTCAAAGTGCAGAGCTGATTCTACTCTGTGAACCATGTCAAGAACTCCTTGAGGTGAGCATTTTCTTTACATTTTTATGGTCAAATTAGTTATAAGACATGCAGAATATAGTTGGATAATATATTTTCAGAGTAAAAAAAGGCAAGGAAACTTTAACCATAGAGTCACTAAAAAGTCAAAGTGCAGAGTTAATTCTACTCCATGAGCCAGGTTAAGAACTCCTTGAAGTGAGCATTTTCTTGCCATTTTTATGGTCAAATTAGTTTTGAGACATGAGAATATTGCTAGAGAATACATTTTCAGAGTATCAAAATGCTAGGAAGCTTGCGCCATAGAGTCACTAAAAAGTCAAAGTTGATTATACTCCGTGAGCCAGAAGTCCTTGAAATGAGCATTTTATTTCCTTTTTATGGACAAATTAGTTATTAGACTTGATAATATTTTTGGATAACATGTTTTTAGAGTATATAACTGCTATGAAGCTTGTTCCATAGAGTCACTAAAAACTCAAAGTGCAGTGCTAATTCTACTCTGTGAACCATGTCAAGAATTCCTTGAAGTGAGTATTTTCTTGCCATTTGTATGGTCAAATAAGTTATAAGACATGAGAATATAGTTAGATAATATGTTTTCAGAGTAAAAAAGGCTAGGAAACTTGCACCATAGAGTCACTAAAAAGTCAAAGTGCAGAGTTGATTCTACTCCGTGTGCCAGGTCAAGAACTCCTTGAAATGAGCATTTTCTTGCCATTTTTATGGTCAAATTAGTTATTAGACATAAGAATGTAGTTGGAGAACATGTTTTTAGAATATAAAAATGTTAGGTAGCTTGCACCATAGAGTCGCTAAAAAGTCAAAGTGTAGAGTTAATTCTACTCCATGAGTCATTTTCTTGTAGTTTTTATGGTCAAATTAGTTATTTGACATGAGAATATTGTAGGAGAACATGTTTGCATAAAAATGCTAGGAAGCTTGCATAATAGAGTAACTAAAAAGTCAAAGTGCAGAGCTGATTCTATTCCGCGAGCCAGGTCTAGAACTACTTAAAGTGAGCATTTTCTTGCCATTTTTATAGTCAAATTAGTTCTGAGACATGAGAATATTACTGGAGAACATATTTTCAAAGTATCAAAATGCTAGGAAGCTTACGCCATAGAGTCACTAAAAAGTCAAATTGCAGAGATGATTCTACTCCGTGAGCCAAAAGTCCTTGAATTGAGCACTTTATTTCCTTTTTTATGGACAAATTAGTTATTAGACTTGCTAATATTTTTGGATAACATGTTTTTAGAGTATATAACTGCTATGAAGCTTGTTCCATAGGGTCACTAAAAACTCAAAGTGCATAGCTGATTCTACTCTGTGAACCATGTCAAGAACTCCTTGAAGTGAGCATTTTCTTGCCATTTTTATGGTCAAATTAGTTATAAGACATGAGAATATAGTTGAATAATATGTTTTTAGAGTAAAAAAAGGCTAGGAAACTTGCACCATAGAGTCACTAAAAAGTCAAAGTGCAGAGTTGATTCTACTCCGTGTGCCAGGTCATGAACTCCTTAAAGTGAGCATTTTCTTGCCATTTTTATGGTCAAATTAGTTATTAGACATAAGAATATAGTTGGAAAATATGTTTTTACAGTATAAAAATGCTAGGTAGCTTGCACCATAGAGTCGCTAAAAAGTCAAAGTGGAGAGCTGATTATACTCCGTGAGCCAGGTCAAGAAGTTCTTGAAGTGAGCATTTTCTTTCCATTTTCATGGCCAAATTAGTTATTAGACTTGATAATATTGTTGGATAACATGTTTTTAGAGTATATAACATCTATGAAGCTTGCACCATAGAGTCACTAAAAACTCATAGTGTAGAGCAGATTCTACTCCGTGAGCCAAGTCAAGAACTACTTGAAGTGAGCATTTTCTTGCCATTTTTATGGTCAAATTAGTCATAAGACATGAGAATATAGTTGGAGAACATGTTTTCAGTGTATAAAAATGCTAGGAAGCTTGCACCATAGAGTCACTCAAAAGTCAAAGTGCAGAGTTAATTCTATTCCGTGAGCCAGGCCAAGAACTCCATGAAGTGAGCATTTTCTTGCATTTTTATGGTCAAATTAGTTATTAGACATAGGAATATAGTTGGAGAACATGTTTTTAGAGTAAAAAAATGCTAAGAAGCTTGCACCATATAGTCGCTAAAAAGTCAAAGTGGAGAGCTGATTCTACTCCGTGAGCCAAGTCAAGAAGTCCTTGATGTGAGCATTTTCTTTCCATTTTTATGGACAAATTAGTTATTAGACTTGCTAATATTGATGGATAACATGTTTTTAGAGTATATAACTGCTACGAAACTTGCGCCATAGAGTCACTAAAAACTCATTATGCAGAGCTGATTCTACTCCGTGAGCCAGGTCAAGAACTCCTTTAAGTGAGCATTTTCTTGCCATTTTTATGGTCAAATTAGTTATTAGATATGAGAATATAGTTGGAGAACATATTTTCAGAGTATAAAATGCTAGGAAGCTTGCACCATAGAGTCACTAAAAAGTCAAAATGCAGAGTTCATTCTACTATATGAATCGTTTTCTTGTCATTTTTATGGTCAAATTAGTTATTTGACATGAGAATATTGTTGGAGAACATGTTTGCAGAGTATAAAAATGCTAGGAAGCTTGCATAATAGAGTAACTAAAAAGTCAAAGTGCAGAGCTGATTCTATTCCACGAGCCAGGTCCAGAACTACTTAAAATGAGCATTTTCTTGCCATTTTTATGGTCAAATTAGTTCTGAGACATGAGAATATTGCTGGAGAATATATTTTCGGAGTATCAAAATGCTTGGAAGCTTGTGCCATAGAGTCACTAAAAAGTCAAAATTGATTCTACTCCATGAGCCAGAAGTCCTTGAAATGAGCATTTTATTTCCTTTTTATGGACAAATTAGTTATTAGACTTGATAATATTTTTGGATAACATGTTTTTAGAGTATATAACTGCTATGAAGCTTGTTCTATAGAGTCACTAAAAACTCAAAGTGTAGTGCTAATTCTACTCTGTGAACCATGTCAAGAACTCCTTGAAGTGAGTATTTTCTTGCCATTTGTATGGTCAAATTAGTTATAAGACATGAGAATATAGTTGGATAATATGTTTTCAGAGTAAAAAAAGGCTAGAAAACTTGCACCATAGAGTCACTAAAAAGTCAAAGTGCAGAGTTGATTCTACTCCGTGTGCCAGGTCAAGAACTCCTTTAAGTGAGCATTTTCTTGCCATTTTTATGGTCAAATTAGTTATTAGACATAAGAATATAGTTGGAGAACATGTTTTTAGAATATAAAAATGCTAGGTAGCTTGCACCATAGAGTCGCTAAAAAGTCAAAGTGTAGAGTTAATTCTACTCCATGAGTCGTTTTCTTGTAGTTTTTATGGTCAAATTAGTTATTTGACATGAGAATTTTTGTAGGAGAACATGTTTGCATAAAAATTCTAGGAAGCTTGCATAATAGAGTAACTAAAAAGTCAAAGTGCAGAGCTGATTCTATTCCGCGAGCCAGGTCTAGAACTACTTAAAGTGAGCATTTTCTTGCCATTTTTATAGTCAAATTAGTTCTGAGACATGAGAATATTGCTTGAGAACATATTTTCAAAGTATCAAAATGCTTGGAAGCTTACGCCATAGAGTCACTAAAAAGTCAAATTGCAGAGATGATTCTACTCCGTGAGTCAAAAGTCCTTGAATTGAGCACTTTATTTTCTTTTTTATGGACAAATTAGTTATTAGACTTGCTAATATTTTTGGATAACATGTTTTTAGAGTATATATAACTGCTATGAAGCTTGTTCATAGGGTCACTAAAAACTCAATGTGCAGAGCTGATTCTACTCTGTGAACCATGTCAAGAACTCCTTCAAGTGAGCATTTTCTTGCCATTTTTATGGTCAAATTAGTTATAAGACATGAGAATATAGTTGAATAATATGTTTTTAGAGTAAAAAAAGGCTAGGAAACTTGCACCATAGAGTCACTCAAAAGTCAAAGTGCAGAGTTGATTCTACTCCGTGTGCCAGGTCATGAACTCCTTGAAGTGAGCTTTTTCTTGCTATTTTTATGGTCAAATTAGTTATTAGACATAAGAATATAGTTGGAAAACATATTTTACAGTATAAAAATGCTAGGTAGCTTGCACCATAGAGTTGCTAAAAGTTAAAGTAGAGAGCTGATTATACTCCGTGAGCCAGGTCAAGAAGTTCTTGAAGTGAGCATTTTCTTTCCATTTTCATGGCCAAATTAGTTATTAGACTTGATAATATTGTTGGATAACATGTTCTTAGAGTATATAACATCTACGAAGCTTGCACCATAGAGTCACTAAAAACTCATAGTGCAGAGCAGATTCTACTCCGTGAGCCAAGTCAAGAACTACTTGAAGTGAGCATTTTCTTGCCATTTTTATGGTCAAATTAGTTATAAGACATGAGAATATAGTTGGATAACATGTTTTCAGAGTATAAAAATGCTAGGAAGCTTGCACCATAGAGTCACTCAAAAGTCAAAGTGCAGAGTTAGTTCTACTCCGTGAGCCAGGCCAAGAACTCCATGAAGTGAGCATTTTCTTGCCATTTTTATGGTCAAATTAGTTATTAGACATAGGAATATAGTTGGAGAACATGTTTTTAGAGTAAAATAATGCTAAGAAGCTTGCACCACATAGTCGCTAAAAAGTCAAAGTGGAGAGCTGATTTTACTCTGTGAGCCAAGTCAAGAAGTCCTTGATGTGAGCATTTTCTTTCCATTTTTATGGACAAATTAGTTATTAGACTTGCTAATATTGATGGATAACATGTTTTTAGAGTATATAACTACTAAGAAACTTGCGCCATAGAGTCACTGAAAACTCATTATGTAGAGCTGATTCTACTCCGTGAGCCAGGTCAAGAACTCCT